>APFE030621817.1:91764-105922 GCA_000404065.3 Pinus taeda
ATATCAGGCACTTAGCCTCCTCAAGATGGTCCCATAGCCCTCAAGAGCTATCCATTAAGAGCTATACAAGACAAAGGAACCACTGGCATATGTAGTGTTGATTGAGTATGTCCCCAACCCATATGGTGTTACATATTCTCCCTCGCAGGTATGGGCTCCTATGAGATCATAATATAAACTAGCCCTCTCGGCTAATTTTTGGAGTCCTGCCAATTATCACACCTCAACATGCAACTAATGCATTAGCTATACCATCATAGTATCATAGAAAATAATCCACATGCCAAGTCTTGCATGTCATCATGAGAACATTCATCATTGTTAATCAAAAAATAATGAACTTAATGCTCGTGCATGTCATAAATTTGTATGCAATTACGATATGATTCACACCACATCTCAGCATATGAACATCAAAGATACCATCATAGAATACCCTCATAGGTTATAACATCAACTTATTTTCATTAATGATATATCATTACATCACATAATAAATGAACCACATGTCAATTTACATCATATCATAACATCGTGATCCCTATGCATATCATATCCATCATGAGCATTTAACATCATTATCATAACAAATAAATAAATAAGCACCACACATACATCATTAACCTCTCATGAGAACTATATCCATTTATCACATACCATTCATGAAACATCATTAATATGATAACCATATCAATACTTATCATATACAGAACAATAATACACTATAAGCATTCTTATCATGGTTCATCAAAAAATAATTTCATTAGTTTGTATAAACAATGAATACCAACTACGAAATAAGATTATTCAACATTCCTCTAGGATATAAGTTCTCACCAATACTATTAGTGTCATGTTTTTGTCAAGATACCAATTACTTTTCAATAATCATTTCCACTTCTTCCAACTAGGAAGTTGTCTATTTACACTATAGATATACTTATTTAAGTACATATTTAAATTTCAAATGGGCCTCATTATCTTGAGACTTAATGTCTCATCATGTAATCTTCCTTCCCAAAGTAATTTTAGTGAAATTCATTGTAAAGATATTATTGTCCTTAAATCATCGATCTCAAAATTAAAATCCTTTGGTACCCTTTGGCTTATCGATTCCAAAACCTCTATATGCAATTTCATATAAACATTTAGTCATCATAATTTAATTGTATATTATGCTAATTCACTTGTCTAAAGGCTTTTTGATCCATGGTGATTTATACATCATCTCTATGTCGTTTACTAATCATGTTGCTTGGCTCAATCATCAATATCATTAAGAGAACCTTCTTCTTGACAAAAACATCCCTTCACTTCCTCCTACCATATATTCATAGATACAATTTATTTTTCCCTTAGTCTCAATTATCTAATATCCCATATCTACTAGCTTCAACAATGGAAACTTCTTCAATTTTTAAAAACATGTTACACTTGAAATGTTGCTACTATTCTTCCAATAAATAACTTATCTTTCTTCAATTGCTCATTTTTATTATGGATTCTCTTCTTTAATCTAAAGTTATCATACCCTTTAGGGCCATTGAAATGATCTTCTTTAAACATCATATATATTGTTGGAGGCCCAGTTGTTTGCTTTCCTTAAGCGGATGAATGCAAAGGCTTTCCACATTGTCTTGACACACTCAATACCGTGAATTTGATTTACATTGAAAGTATGTTGTCATAAGAAATCACAAGAGTTTTTTTTTTTTCTTCTAATGATGATGACTGAAGAGCCAGCCTTGCCTTTTCATCTTATATTTTCCTTAGAAATAAAAGTTTACTTGGTGCACACAAACCACTTATTACAAAATCTAATTACAGTAACCAAATCCCATGGAAACATAAATATTCTAGACAACCCTCTTCAACTGTGTTTTTTTTCTTAGTTCATGTTTCTATATACGTATCTCTTGCAATCCTCGAGGCTTGAATTAAACTATGCAAAGCATTTTTCTCCCATTTTGTATCTGTTGCTAGTTAAATGGAGTTTCCAAAAATGGGCAACTCAATTAATTGTTGCCATTGACTTCTTAAAATACCGGTATACCATCCATTCTCCTCTATTTTTTTGAAGTTTTTCATCCTTCTAAGATGCTTCAGCAAAGTGATAAATTACGTGACGAACTATATCCATTTATCACATGCCATTCATGATTCCATCATCCATTCTCTGGGAGAATAGTGTTAGGAGACAAAGGATACCCTGGCAGTAGTATGTTGATTGAGGGCTCGGGGGTGGCCAATTGTAGCAATATTTTGTGCAATTGATCCTACAGTTGGGTGGAGAGTCGTCCCCAAGACTTTGTTGCAAGTAGCAGAATTCAACTAAGTGTTCAACTAGCGTTCCATAGGTAAGTTGTCTCTCTTCACTCATATTTTTGTAATTTAATGTGAACTAGTTGATAAATTGCTTGTTGATTATAAATCGCTTGATTAATATAATTAATTATGTGTTGTTAATTCAGGGCTGTTATAGTTATGAGGTTCTATAAATAGAAAAGGGTGGGGTGACCCTTGACATTCCCCTTTGCGACTCTTCACCTACCCTCATGACTCTTCGACTACTACATGACTCTTACACTCTACTATCGATACTTGGTCTTTCACTTTTACAAGATGTTACATTACAATCTGCACATGTACCCATGTGACACAAAATAGGCTTGAGAAAGTAATGTAAGACATTACTAAGACTTGGAAAACTATAGGAAGACCAACTGTTTGACATCTTCGTGATGATCGATGATGGCGAACTGAAGCCAAGCTTGGTAGTCTGTTATGGTGTCCGCAAGCTCAATGGTGACATCCTACTGAAAGTGCATTGTTACCTCTGTTGCATCCATGTACACTAATTTGGCACCTTTGTCCAACTCATTTGATAACATGTGCATCATAGTCTTGAGTATAGTTGGACCAACAACATATTGATGTACAGTGGCTACGTTGATCTCCAAGTCTGTGCTAGTGGCTATGTGCATCAACTCATTGAAGTACATGTCTAGATCCAGTTGGACTTGGTTCTTTGGATTCACCTTAGTGAGTGTGCCAATGGATGGGATCGTATGTGTGTGCACACTGGCATCCATGCTTTTGAACACCCGTGCATGTGAAGCCTCCAGACCGGTGATGAGTTGTGGGACTTCCTCATAGTTCTGGATTTGACTCCAGATGCGTGCCTTCAACTCTACCACCTTTGGCTTCATCATCTTTGGCAAGTGCAATGGGGCTCCGTTGTACCTCATTGTCCATGTTTACGTGTGATTGATAACAATATACAAATTTGTGAAGATGTGTTCTCTCCTGGCACAACGCTGCTGCCAACCGTTGAGATGGCCATCTGACTTATGCATGGTGATTAATCTCGAATACAATGTCCACATGACTGTCTTGAGGGACGATACTTCATCCAGTATCGCTCTCTTCAACTTTGCTTTGGAAGATGATGTAACCTATTCTCCTCCCTGCTTGGCCACTTGTAACTCCTTAGCCATATGCTCATTATCCATTATCAAGAATCAAACACTCAAGTTGGTGGCTTTGGCATATGCTCTGGTATTATTAGCCAATGCTTCTAGATGCTTACGCACATCAGATATGATCACTCATTCTTCAAACTGCGCAGGAGATATGTGGACATCTGGAGTTGGCACTCTATGCGACTACATAACTCTGTGTTGTGAGTCATCAAAAGATACATTGTGCATATTTGCCTCCATATTTTCTTCAAGGATTTATGTGTCTCCTTGATTGTTTGTGACTTTCTCTACTTCCAGATGTGGTGAAGTTGGTGGGGTGACCTCTTGGTTCCAAGGCATGAGTTCAATATCCTGATCTAACTCTAGTTGAGCCATATCCGTGTCCATTTGTTCTAGCACCTATTCAATCTCTTGAGCTTAGTCTTATTCCTGCGAATACTCATCTTGTCTGCTTTGTAGCAGTTGCTTGGATGAGCCTATATCTTGTATGGGCACAGTTTCATCAATTTGTGCATGTTGGCCTCCTACTATGCCTATCTCTGTTGTGCTTCCTTCTCACTTTTGTGCAAATCATGTTCTTCTTGGAGTTTCCGCTTCAACTCCTACAACTCATTTTTTGTTTCCTCCATCCTTTGTTTCTCTCTTAGCCTTTGCACGATCCTGTTGTCGCACTGTCGCCTCTTAGGCTCAATATCCAAAGCTTCTTTCAACACAAGTGGATCTACTTTGAACTTGTATCTTTGCTCTTCCTTTGCACTGTCAGAAACCTTCCTCTTGCCTTTGTCACACACAGGTCTACTACCCTCTGCTGTTGTTGATGTCTCTGAGATGATGCTTCCCTCTGCATTGATAACCACTCTACATCTATGTCGACTGGTTCATTAAGCCTAGGGGAGTAATAACAATATCTCCATGGGCCTTCCTGAGGCCAATGAAATGCCATGTGGATCCAAGGAAATTTCACTCTCGCACAGTGGTCCCACACCAAGAAATGCGGGTCATACAGATTGAAACTTCTGGTGCCAAAGGTGAATCTCTTGGACTCCTCCTTCTCAGCTTCAACATGCTTGAGATTCTGAATCTCATACAACTAGATCCACAAAGAAAGATCATGCCAAGGTGCCTTCTTATTTTTGTGCAGTATCGTTGAAAACCCTGTTGAGATGTGATATGACACCTCTTGCATGACGAGTTTTTCCATGGCAAACTTCTGTAAAACATGCAGAAATTCTCTGTGTTGTTCATCTGTATGAAGGTGGTAAGGGGTGAGGCATAACAATATGCTATGTTGATCAATGCCTCCATCGTTGCCTGCGATATGCATGGTGGATCTTGCTCAAATATAATTTTGTACTCTAGGGTGACAAAGTGGTTTGACAACTGTATGATAACTCCACAGAAACTGCATTCGTAGAACAATCTACAATAAGTGTGCATAGAGGTTTTTGAAGGTGTCCATGCCTAACCCAAGCTTGTGAGCTTCTAACGGGCACATAATGCATCCAGTATGTAAGCAGACATGTATATCTTCACTTGCTGACCCTTGGGTGGATGTCAGGCTTCTGTTACCTATTCCTTCAACTTGAGAGCCAACATGTCAAACCAATTGCAAGGTCTTCCTTCATTGGCCAGTTGGGCCAATGTGAACACCCAACTCTGTGGGAAGGTCTCTGTGCTCTCTTGGCCGTATAAGTGGCATGCAAAGATGACCAAGTACTGATATTCCTTCCACAATATCTTAGTCTTATAAACCTGTCTGGGTGTTGTCTTGAAATTGGCTGGCTCTTTCTCCTAGCTCTTCAAGATATCTCTTGAGTTTGTATTATTTCCGGGTCTACTTAAGTGATCACCAGCTGTGGCAAGTGATACATCTTTTGAAAGTCCTTTGCCCTAAAGGTAGTAAGTTGTTTTGCACTAGTAATTCTTAACACCATTGTCTCGGGATTGGTATGCGAAACAATCTAGTGGATCATGTTCACGCATGGAAACACAGGATACTTGCATGCAATCAGGTACAAGCCAAACTTGTGAATGTTGACATAGACCCTGCAGTCTTCCATATTTTCCTTAGATGTGCCTGAGAATGTATCATTGATTTCCTTCCATTTCATCTTGATATATTTGTCTATGAACAACTTGGTGTCTTTGTAGATAGGAAATCTCATAGACACTTGTTTGAATACATCTCCAGTTTCACTTTCAACAGTGTCCTTTGACCCTACTCTCTTGGAGGCCATTGTACTTTAATTGTTGAGAGACATACGAACACATGTGATACCTGGTGACATAGAAATACTCATGGAAAGAAATATGTCAGTTAGAAACAAAAACAACTTGAGGACTGGCATGCAACATACTTGGGTGGCTGATTGGGAAGACTGCGCAATTTTCACGGGGAGGTTGGGAGACCGACTGCCAAAACTATACAAGGCACAGTTCGAGCCGTCAAGAGGCTAACTGACTTCTGAAACTGAACAATGCATAGTCCATCCTAGCCTGCTGAGGACTGAAACTGCGTAATCCACTGTTTCAGTCAGCAATGACATGCAAACCCAACTAACTATATTGCACAATTTCTGGGGCAAGTAGGGCATTGCCTCCCAAAATTGTGCAAAGCAAGCCTAAAGGCCAGTGTTGGGCTAGATTTGCGCAGTTTCTAGAGGGAATGCAAAGCCTTCACTCTCAGAAATGTGCATTGTTGGCGGGCAAAGCAAGATCTGAGCTAAGGCAGCCCAGACTTGTCGAGCGACGACTGAAAACATGAAAAGTTCTAAATTCATGGTGAAGCTAAGTGTAAAAAAGATTGAATTATCATGCATCCAAACAGTGAGTGTGGGATTCAGAAAATAGGAAAAAAAGCATGTGTGTGATGTGAGTCACCGCAACGACGACTGTTAGTGCAAAAATAATGTCATGCATGCGACAACAGTGAGATGCAATTAAAAAATAAAACAATGCTTCTACAAGCTAACATTAATCAAAATGACAACAAGCGCTCAATAAAAATCATTCAACAAAACCAAGAAAACAACACTCACACAAGCCAAAATACAAAAAGTGGAAGAAAAGCAACAAAAGACATGAAAATTGGACTTACCCAGAAAAAGATGAGCTGAATGTGATGAATTCTCCCAGATGTGATGTGGGATGTCAAAGCTCCAAGATCGATGTGAGAAATGATCTTTGAAGCGTCGAATAAATAAGTTATGACAAGATCGAGGCTTATGATGCATGTGCCACAAATCTAGGAAAAAATGACACTTGGCGGGAGGTTTCTAAAATAGCTTTTGCATGTAACCTCCAGCTACTAAAAATGGATCCCTAAAATCTAGGGATGCTTTTTACTTTATTCTATTTTGATTTTTCAGGAAGAAGCAGCCTATGCATGAAAATCAAGATTACTTAGTCCTGGGGGGGGAACTGGTCAACCTGGGAGCACATGAAACAGTCTGCAAGCATGGGGATGACATTTGCGAAGTTTCTGGGTGGATCAAGACTGGTTGTCCCTCTTGCATTGCGCAATTTTTGGATTGAAGCCTTGGCTGTCAATCAGAATTGCACATTTTCTGAGATGAAGCCCAGTGTTGGGCTGAATTGTGCATTTTCCATAGGGAAGGTTGCCTAGCTGGATTGCACATTTCTAGAGTCTAGCAGGTAGCCCAGATGGATTGTGTAATTTCTGGAGGGAAGGTTGGTTCCCCTTCAGAATTGTGAAATTTTCTAGGTGAGAACCTCAGCCAGAAAACTGATTTAAGTCTGGAATGTCAGCCTACAGATGGGAGGCAAACAATTTGATCGACATAGGCTGGTAAGACACTGAAACTCAGCTGAAGCATTTGTACCTAGATAGTGCAAGACATACTGCTGAGGATGGTTGGCAGGGAGGCTCCAAAATGAAGCTAAGGAAAAATTTTGGAGGGTGGTTGTAGCCACTACAACACTTGGTTACACACTGGTAGATCTCCAACTCTCTGAATGGACCTTGTTTCGTGAAAAGCAAGTCTAACTCCTTTGGAAGTATTTTTTAGTTCTCCATGCTCTTGATCGGTCAACACACATTCCAAGCAAAGTCAACAAAGTTGTTTCGATTGGGGATGAGGGGTATATTGGTACACAAGCAATATGATAGTCAGAGTTTAAGTTTCATCTCTGGTGTTGCTCCGTTGCTAATAGGCCTAGACAATACCCCGATGGAGTAACGCAAGAACACAAGCATCACTCCACTTCCAGTAGCCTGGTTAGTACCCCGACAGAGTTACTTGCATCACCTCTCTACGCAGGAAGCCTTGCTCTCCTTTGTCCTTATTCATTTTTTCATTTTTCAAAAAAAAATTCACACTTTCATTTTTTCATTTTCCTTCAGAGAAGTATTTTGTATATACGTCTAAGATACTCATTGAGGTTTTCCCCCTCACCTTACTCTACTTGACTGGGATGACAAGGGTTAACCCAAAAAAACCGACTAGAGTAGGTGATACTAGTTAGCACACAAGCATTTTGTTTTCATCAAGGTTCACTTCGAACATAACGTATTTTCCATTGGTGTATCATTGACTAAAGAGAACAAGTTCTTCATACAAAGACCGGACAACAGATAACCAAGTATTGATAATTGTAGAAGTCCTCTTGTACTTTACCTTTCTTGTTTCAAGAGTCATGCACGGTTTCATGCAAAACTAACCTACGAATGTAAAAAAACAAACAAACAACAAAGCAAAAAGTAGAAGTAAATTCAAAATCACAGCAAGTAAGTGAAGCAAGCAACCAAGCAAACAAACAACAAAGCAAGAAAGAAAACATGAATGCAAGAAAACAAGACAAAATAAAACTCTACTCCTAACCTAACGGTGCATGGGTCTTCTCATGTGAAGTGATATTTGCAATAGAAGCACTGGCGCATTGGTCAACCCATTTTGGTGAAGGCATGGTTCACGAAAAGCAGAGTCAGACAAACCAACAAACATGAAATATATAACAATGAAGGCAAACACACTTCGAGTTTAAATGCATCCACATAAAAGAAAAACATGAAAGTGCATGACATGTGCTCTTTGGACTTACCATGGTGTTGTGCTACACTGCATGCAGATGTTAAGAAAATGCACTCTCTTGACTGTGACATGCAAGAAAATGTGAGAAACATAGACAAATTGCATCGCGCAAGTGTTCTTACTATGTAAGATTCCTCCAATGCATGAGCGATGGGATCATGTAGTTCAAGTGGAGGAAGAGAAATCTGTGTGTGGGATTGATCTTCAATGCATACATATGAGTGATGAGGAACCTTGGGTGTTTCAACAATTTCCTAATCGGAAGTGAAACCAACCTCAATACAGCAAGGGCTTGAAATAACCATCAGCGCGAGCTGAAGTGCTTCAACAGTCTGCGGGGTTTCGACTTCGTCCATAGATAGATCATCATAAACAAGTGGATTTGAAAAATCAACAATGATAGAATCATCATTGTGATAGAATGCAGGAGTAAATGGATCATGACAACTATGATAAGAAAATAAATGATTTCATCAACATCATCATGAGCAGATAAATCAAACAGAGGGGTAGATGAGAAGCTAGAATGTTCCCCCTCTACATTTTTGGAAAAAAAAGATGAAAAATCGAGTAGGTTTTCAATTAGTAATTTGTCCTCTCTGTTGTCGAATGACGGACTTAAATCGGGTGTGTTTTGCAAATGATTAGCAGTGGATGCATCCGTGGATGGATTTACACAAGGAAAATCATAGATAGCAGAATCACCAAAGATGTTAGGAAAAAATAGAGGAGGTGCGGATAGAAGGAGTTCATCCTTTGCCATGGGTTGATGTTTAGGTTCCCAGTCATACTCATCATAAATGATAGCACAGGTTGGTTGTGCAACACCAACTCCATCGGTGGCTTGATCCTCGTTTGAAACAGGTGTAAAGTTAGGAACGAAAGAACACAAGAAAGTGCAATCCATAGGATCAATAGAATGTGAATATGGAGGATGAGGTAACAAATGCATGTGAAAACCAATGGGCTTCGCAACCAAATCTGCGTGAAAATTGAGAGAAGTGATGATGGGACGATATGACAGTTGAACATATGTGTGTGCATGTTCTCCCACATCACTCTGTGGTGGTGGAGCTATTTGATGAGGGGAAGGCGTATAGTCACCTGTGAGAGCGACTGTGTCTGCTTGTGATTGCGCAACTTCATCACTAAAGTATGTTGAGTGGGGTTTGAACTTCAAATTCATCTTGGGATAGAATGAATTGTGAGGGTAATATTCGAATCTATTCCAAAGATATTGGAATTTCATCTAGTTTTTCGAAGCTTCAAACTGAAGTACACGGAAGCACTGCCAAAAATCCATATGCAATTCATGCCGAGTCTTCCATTATTTTAATAGTTTTTTTTCAAGAGGTTCAAGATCAAAATTATGGAAAGTAGATTCAATTAGATCACAAAACTGTTTAAGTGAGTGCACACAATCATGAGGCAGGTTGCGGCACCATCGTTGTGGGGATTCACGAAGTGTGTGTGAAAGCAGCATGCTGACCTAGACTTCATCAAACTCATCTACATCCTCACGGAATGCAAGGAAGTTGTGTAAGTACTCAGGACATGCCACTTCACCTTCACCATTGTACGTGAATTCTAACAAGAGATCATAAAAATCTCTCATGATGTCAACAAGTTCAGCACTGGATAACATCGTAAAGGGAGGAGTATAATGATATCCATGCCAAATGTGTGAAGATTCAAAACAATATGTGAGGACTCATCTTCTCAGCTACCCTCCTTCTAGTTCCTGAAATGTTGATGGTGTTGGATCCACCAACATGTCAGGGGATCTCCCCGGTAAGAAGTCCCAACTAGACCTCATACCATTTGGTGTAGGAGTCCCAATAGTGGGGTAGTATGGTATCACCTTGACTGTGGTTGCACGCAAAGGTGAGTAAGATGTCCCTATTGGTAGCAAGGGTGTGACATGTGCAATAAGTTAAGGAAGGTCCATGAATGGCTCTAACACACAAAATGGGGGAATGAGTACACCTCTTGGAAACCTGTGGTACCACACAGCTTGTAAGGGAACACACGAACAACAAAACATCAAAAGCTAGAAAGAAGGTTAGCAACCGATCCAAAGTGATGGTTATATCAACAACGCATTTTGATAAGATTCATACAAACATATACAGAAAAATCCATATAAACATGCATAAACAACAACTACATATATAATTAGAGTAATCAAGAAAGTTGAACTACAATGACAACATATGCATGAAACGTGTTGGCTCTGTTATATTACAAAAGTGAAGGATCCAATAATACATACAACTATGACCAACCACTAGTCCCGACAACAAAATGTTACAATCACTACCACTGGCTCCTCCAAAGAGATATACGAGCTCTGCACTATGGAGAAGCCAAGGCTCATTACAATATGCTCCAAGCTTTCTCTAAGATACACCTATAGGAAGCTTGGCTGCCAAAAATCCTGTACAATGAGTTATGAGGTTCTATAAATAGAAAAGGGTGGGGTGGCCCTTGTCATTCCCCTTTGTGACTCTTCACTTATCTCATAACTATTCAACTACTACATGACTGTTACACTCTACTATCGGCACTTGGTCTTTAACTTTTACAGGATGTTACATTACAATATGCCACATGTACCCATGTGAGACAAAATAGGATTGAGCAAGCCATGCAAGACATTACTAAGGCTTGAACAGCTGTGGGAAGATCAACTCTTCAACATCTTCGCAATGATCGATGACGGCAAACTAATGGTAAAATTGGTAGTCTGTTATGATGTCAGCATGCTCTATGGTGAAATCCTTTTGAAAGCACACTCTTGCCTCCATTTCATCTGGGTACACTAATTTGGAACCTCTATCCAACTCATTTGATAATATGCACATCACAGTCTTGAGTGCAGTCGGACTAGCAACATATTGATAAATAGTGTCTGTGCTGATCTCCAAGTCTACGCTGGTGGATACACACATCAACTCATCGAAGTACATGTCCACCTCTAGTCGGACTTGGTTCTTTGACTTTGCCTCGGTGAGTGTGCCAATGGATGGGATCGCATGCATGCGCATAATGACATCCATGCTTCTGAACGTGCATGTGAAGCCTGCAAACTGGTGATGAGTTGTGGGAGTTCCTCATAGTTCCAGATCTGACTCTGGATGCGTGCTTTCAACTCTACTGCCTCTGGCTTCATCATCTTTGGCAAGTGCAATGTGGCTCCCTTGTACCTCATTTTCCATGTTTGCATGCAATCGACAACAATATGTAGATTTGATAAGATGCGTGCTCTCTTGGTACAATGCTACTACTAACTGTTGAGATGGACAACTAAATTATGCACGATGACGAATTTGGAATACAACATCTGCATGACTGTATCGAGGCATGATGCTTCATCCAGTATCGCTCTCTTCAACTTTGCTATGGTGAATTACGCAACCTATTCTCCTCCCTGCTTGGTTGCCTGTAACTCCTTAGCCATACGCTCATTCTTCACTATCAAGAATCGAACATTCGAGCTGGTAGCTTCAACATATGCTCTAGTAGCATCAGCCAATTGGATGCTTGCACACATTAGATACGATCACTCATTCTTCAAACTGCGCAAGAGATATGTGGACATCTAGAGTAGGAACTCTGTGCAATTGCACAACTTTGTGTTGTGACTCGTCGAAAGATATGTTGTGCATCTCCTTGTCCAGATTTTCTACAAGGATTTTTGTGTCTCCTTGATCGCTTTAGACTTGCTTTGCTTTCCGATCTGGTGAAGCTGGTGGGGTGACCTAGTTGTTCCTAGGCATGAGGTAAATATCTTGATTTGACTCTGGTTGAGCCATATCCATGTCCATATGTTCTAGCATTTGTTCAATCTCTTGAGCTAAGTGTTGTTCCTGTGACTACTCACCCTGTCTTCTCTATGTCAGCTACTCGGTTGAGTTTATAACCTGTCTGGGCACAGTTTCATCAATCTGTGCATGTTGTACCTCCTGTTGTGCCCGTCTTTGCTGCACTTCTATCTCTCTTTTGTGCAACTCCTGTTCTTCTCATAGTTTGCGCTTCAACTCCTACAACTCCTTTTTTGTTTCCTCTATCCTCTATTTCTCTCTTAGCCTTTATGTGATCCTCTTGTCGTGTTGTTGCCTCTTGGCCTCAATCTCCAAAGATGCTTTCAACAAAAGTTGATATGCGTTGAACTTACACCTTTGATCTGCCTCTGCGATGTCAACAACCTTCCTCTTGTCTTTGTCACACACAAGTTTGCTACCCTCTATTGCTGCTGATGATGCTGCTTTCTGAGATATTTCTTCCATATTCATTTCTAACCACTCTACAACTATTCTGACTGGTTCATTAAACCTAGAGGAGTGATAACAATATCTCCATGGGTCTTACTTAGGCTAATGACATTCCTCATGGATCCAAGGAAATTACACTCTCGCATAGTGGTCCTTCACCAAGCAATGTGGGTCATATGGATTGAAACTTCTGGTGCTGAAGGTGAATCTCTTGAACTCCTCCATCTCGTCCTCAACATGCTTGAGATTTTGAATCTCATACAACCCAATCTGCAAAGGAAGAGTGGTCCAAGGTTCCTTCTTCTTTCTGTGTAATCTCACTGACAGGCTTGTCGAGATGTGATATGACACCTCTTGCATGATGAGCTTTACCATCGCAAACTTCGGTAAAATATGTGGAGCCTTTGACCTGCTATACATCTATATGAAGGTTCCAAGGGGCAAGGCATACCAATATGCTATGTAGATCAATGCCTCCATCATTTCCTGTGACATGTAAGGTGGATCCTCCTCAAATATCATTTAGTACACCGGGGTGACAAAGTGGTCTGACAACTGTATGATAACTCCACAAAAGTTGCATTCAGAGAACAATCTGCAGTAAGTGTGCATAGAGTTTTCCGAAGGTGTCCATGCCCAACCCAAGCTTAGGAATTGCTGATGATCATAGACTGCATCCAATATGTAAGAGGACATGTATATCTTCGCTTGCTGACCCTTGGGCGGATGTCAGGTGATGGGCCTCTTATTTAGACATAAATTAAGGCCCATGCCTCTAAATTAAACATAAATTAAGGCCTACTTGACCATCCTTCGGCACATTAAACCTCTATTTTTGCATTATATAATGTATTTTTAACTTTAATATGTTCATTAGGAAGGTTTATGGATAATTGCATATTTGTGCCTAATATTGTTTATTTTCGTGGAATATTGTGAGAATATTGGATAGATTATGAAGAATTGGAGGAGGAGATAATTTAGGGACTTTCTCCTTGCTATAGGAGGATCAATATTAAATATAAATCAACAAGATATTATGGAATTATGGCACAGATTGTGGGGCTCCAATGATTGAGAAAATCTGGGAATCTGTTCCCTGCCATTTAATGTAGATTCCTAGTATTGGAAGCCAAATCCACTAATTAAGGGATTTTGGTGGGGAAAGTTTCCTCCTTTCATGGGGAATGATTCCTAATCATTTCGTATAAGTACCAAGTTGATTTTTCCTCTAGGGGTGGATTTGTATTAGTCCTCTGGTGGAGAGAATTCATATTTTTGCAGCTCCATTGTCATTTCTTGCAGGGATGTAATTGTATTGATGGAAATAATGAATATTGGTGACATGTTC
>APFE030621817.1:115623-161084 GCA_000404065.3 Pinus taeda
GCATTTCACCTGACATCAGAAGATTTACGACCTCATGCTTTAGGGGGCAACTGTTATAGACATATTTGGGCACTGCAAACCCAATCACATATGTCCATAAACCAAGGGCTTCTAAACCCCTAAAAGTGTTGTTACATACCCTAAAGAAATAAGGTCAGCTGATTACATCATTTCCTAGAAGTTCTCCCTCTAAAACTGCTCAAAACTGGTCAAAACTGGACCAAACAGACTGCTCCATGTTGAGGGTGCAATGCATCTCACCTGTCACATGCAAAAGGTGAGATGCATACTAAAAATCCCTTCTGTGGGGTGCGATGAGTGAGAGCAAACAAATGGAAGAGGCTGTTTGCTAGATGGAAACCCAGTGAATCTTCTAGAAACTGCTCATTTGACACTTGCCCCTCTGAATTCTCCCAGGGATGAGTAAGAGATCATGAAATATCTAAGTGGAACCAAGAACTATCAGTGAAATGACACTAATCAAAATCCCAGAAGCTAACTCACCCACCTACAAATATCTATATATGGATCCCTCATCCTAGAGATCCAGAGGCTGGAATTTTGTAATTTGTAAGGAAGTGTTGTTGGTTTCTCTATGAAACATTATAGTGTTGGGTGATCTAGCTTTTCATGAGGTGAAGAGGGCTTTCATGCTGGGAGGATGGCGTTGGGTCAAGCCACTGGGTTGTAATCTTCTTTTCTACTACTTCTATCAATAAAACTATTTGAGTATTCCTCTATATACTTGTATATTTCTGAATCTTGTATTGGTGTATACATTTGTATGGTTAATATACTTCTGATCCTATATTGTTTATGGTTATAGATCTCTATGCTTTGATGGTATTATGATGCCTTGACTCTACAGGTGTTCTTTGAAGCGGGACAAGTGAGGAAGGAGTGGCGAAGCTCCATCAAAGGGGAGAGGAAACAAGCAAGGAGACAAGCGAAAGTCTGAGGTTGGTACTCTTTGCTTCTCTCTCATCTATCTCTCATAAAGGAAAATGCAAGCAACTTTAGTTTGTTTGTTTCTAAGATAGCTACCCGTCTTAGTGGGACTAGCAGCTCTGAGTGGACACTAGTTTTCCTGATAACAACAGTTGGGCAACTTCATGCATGAGCAATTGGGTTGACTAGTTCCTCCCAAGACCAAGGAAACTTGACTTGCATGCATGGCTTGCTTTTTCCAGGAATAGCAAAAGGCAACATGTAAAAGGAATCCCATGATTTAGGGAGCTATTTTTAGCAGCTGGAGGTTATGTGCAAAGTTGTTATAGAAACTTTCCTCCAAGTGTCTCTTTTTCTTAGATTTGTGGCATGTGCATCATGAGCTCAAAAATTATTTATTTGATGCATCAGAGCTCATTCTTTCACATAGATCTTGGAGCTCTGACACACAACACATCGAGGAATCTTCAACACATCTGGCTCAGCAATTCATAGGTAAGTGGCCTTAACTTGTCTTTTTCAGCATTTTTGTCACTTTTTGTGTTTTTGCTTGTGTGAGTGTCGTTTTCTTGATTTCTTTGAACGCTTGCTGTCATTTACAAGTATACTAGCTTGTCCTAGCACGGTTTCAGTTTTCGCTGCTATCTCACTGCTATCGCATGCATAAAATTGTTTTGCATGAATGGTCGTTGATTCGGTGACTCGCTTCACTCACATGGATGTTGATCTGTCTACTCAATCTTTCATTCATGTTTTCATGCACTGTCAATCACTTCTACATTCACCTAGTGTCTCCATGCATTCACTTTCATATTTTCTTTCAGTTTCTCGTCGAGAAGTCTGGCCAACATTGGCCCAGACTTTGCCTTTGCTGAGACAACATTGCACAAACTGGGGAAGGAAGGTCTGCATTCCTCTCCAGAAATATGCATTTTTTCCTAGGCACTCTCCTCCAAGATTGTTTTGTGCATTTCTCAGGGATAGTGCTATTGGCCCAGAAAATTGCGCAATGTAGTTCCTGAGCTTGATGTCACTCCCAATTGGAATTGTGCATTGCACAATCCTAGCAACCAATAGCTAGTCTGGATTGCACATTGCACAAATCCAGAAGCTAGTCTTGCCTCCTAGAAAACCTAGACTACCTTTTGCACAATTCTGGTAGTTAGTCACGCAACCTCCTTGAAGAAATTGTGCAATCTTGCTTATCAGTTCCCCAGGTATGTGTTATGTCATTCCCCGAATTTGCTTTGGTTTTCGCTGATAGATTTTTTTCCATGCATGTTGCTTTGTCTCTATATCTTTCAGGTTTTCATCCACCTCTTAGCAGTACAAGATCAATGGCCTCCAAGAGAGCAGGATCACAAGACATTGACGGAAGGGTAGCTAGAGCAACAGTTGAGCGAGTGTTCTCTAGTATACCGACCTATGAAGAAACCAAATTGTTTCTAGACAAGGAAATCAAACTGAAGTGGCAAGAGGTTAATGAAGCATTCATATGCACTTTTGAGGAAGGCATCGAAGACCATTAGGTGTATGTAAACATTCACAAGTCTGGCTTTACTAGATTGCATGCAGATACCCCGTGTTCCCATGCGCAGACATGATACACTGGATCATCTCCCACACTGATCCCAAGATGATGAACTTGAGCAGTGTCAGTGGGGTGAAGCTTGCAACCTTCTAGGCACGAGACTATTATGATATGTATGAAATGTCAGAGCCCGTGACTATCATGAAAACTCCCTTCATCTTACCCAACAACAGTGCTAACTCTAGAGGCATTTTGAAGAACTTGGTAAAGGAGCCGGCTTGATTCAGGTTGACACCCATCCAGATCTACAAGAAAAATATACTGTGAAAGGCATATCAATACTTGGTCATATTTTTATGTCAATTGTGTGGCAAAGAATGCATGAAAACCTTCCCATAGAGTTGGTTAATCACGTTGGACCAACTGGCTAGAGAAGGAAAACCATGTAACTGGTTATGTTGGCTCATCGGCTAAAGGAACAAGTAGCGAAGGCTCAATAGTCCCCCGAAGGCATGCATGTAGAGATTTACATGTCTGCCTACATATTGATGAAATTTATGCCCGACAGGAGTTCTTGAGCTTGGAGTGGGCATAGTCACCAATGGAGACTGCTGTGAACACATATTTCAAGTTGTTATCTGAATGCATCTTCAAAGGAGTAATCACATGGTTGTTTGATAATTTTCTCACCCCAGTTTACAAGATGCTATTTGAACATGATCCAACCTGCATGTCAAAGGAAGCAATGGAGGCACTGTTAGAAATTGTTGATTGGTATGCCTCATAGTCCAGCACCTTCACCCGATTTTTAGCACAGAGAAGCCTCCGCATGTTCTACCGAAGTTTTTCTTGGACATACTTGTCATGTAGGAAGTAGCATATCACATCTCAACAGGATTGACAACTAGACTGCACAAGAAGAATAAGGCACCTTGGCCTGCTCTTCCATTGTGGATTGGGTTATATGAGATCTAGAGTATTAAGCAAGGGAATTTCGAAGTAGAACAAATAAGGAAGTATCCATTTGACCTCCAAAGTTACAATCCGTATGACCCACATTGTATTGTGAAGGATCGCGACATGAGAGTTCAGTTCAAATCAATCCACTTGGCATTTCATTGGGCCGAGGAGGACCCATGCAAATATTTCTACAATTTGTCTAGACCCAATGAACAGGTCGGCTTCACTGTGGAGTGGTCAGTGAAGCAACATGAAGCAACATCTCGGAGAGAACCAACACCAGCAGCAGAGGCAAGCATACCAATGTGTGGCAAGGGCAAGAGGAAGATTTTCGATCTCATGGAGGAGGAGCAAAGCTGCAAGTTTTGAGCAGATCCATTGGTAGATAAAGTAGCTATGGCTATAGAGGAAAAGAGGCACCAGCATAGCATGCGAATTGTGCAAAGGAAAAGGGGTAAGAGAAGAATGGAAGAAGAAGACAAGGGGTTACATGAGATGAGGGAGAAACTTCGAAAGGAAAAAGAGCTATGCAAAAAGGAGAGGGAAGCGCAACAACAACAGATACAGTAGCAGGCACAACATGTTAAAACAGATGAAACAACGCCTGTATAGGTAGTGGACTTATCAAATCATTTGGCATTGGGCAGAAAGTGTGAACCATCGCAGGAGCAAGACTTCACTCATGAGATAGAACACGCAGTTCAACAGTTGGATGCAGACATGGAGCAGCAGGAGTTAGAACAGGAAACCGACCTCATGCCTCATCACCAAGAGGTCGACTTACCCGCTTCACTGCATCTAGATGATGAGAAAGTCTCAAGTGACCAGGAAGCACTGAGATCCTTGGTGATTAGCCGGATGGAGAGATGTAAAACATCTCATTCGACGAATCTCAACATAGAGTTGTGTAATCTCGCAGAGTGTCAACTCCGGAGGATCATATGTCTCCTACACAAGTTGAGGAACGAGTGATCGTGGATGATGTGCACAAACATCCAATAGCCTTGGCCGATGCAACCAGAGTGTATGCCGAAGCCAATAGCTCAAGTGTTCACTTTATGATAGATGAGAATGAGCGAATGGTGAAGGAATTATAGACGGCCAAGGAAAGAGGAGACTTGGTGAAAACGTCTACCCAAGCTAAACTAAAGAAGGAAATACTAGATGAAGTATTGTCCCTTGACACAGCTATGCGAGCGTTTTACTCCAAGTTTGGTACCGTCCATAAGGCATTCATCCATCTCAATGGATGACAATAGCGATGTGCTAGAAGAGCACGTATCTTGACAAACTTGCATGCTGCTATTGATGACATACAAACATGGATGATGAAATACAAGGGAGCCCCGCTTCACTTTCCTAAGATGATGAGGGCCAATGCGATCAAGCTAAAGGAACATATCCGGTGCTAGATTCAAAAGCATGAAGAGATCTCGTAGCTCATCAGTAGCATACATGCCTCCCATGCACAAGTATTCAAGAGTATGGATGTTGTGGTGCACACACATGCGATCCCATCTATTGGGACTCTCACCCAGGCATAGGTCTGAGTAGAGCTTAACTCATACTTCGATGAGTTGATGCTCATTGCCACAAGCCAAGACTTGCCCATCAGTGCAGACATCATGCACAAGTATGTTGTTGGTCTAGTCGCATTGAATACAATGATGCACATGCTTTTAGATGAGTTGGACATAGGAGCCCGAGCAGTGTACCCGGATGCTATGGAGGCAAGAGTCAGGTTTCAGATGGATGTTATCGTGGAGCACACGGACACCATCAAAGACTACCAATCTTGGCATCAGTATGTTACTATCGATCAACATGAGGATGTTGAGGATTTGGACTTCCATGGTTGTCTAAGTCAGAGTGACGTCTAGCTTGGCTTTCTCCAGCCATTTTGTTTCACATGGGTACATGTGAATTGTAATGTAAATTCATGTCAAGTGTAAGTCAAGTTGTGTTAGTTGGATGTAACGATCATAGAGTAGATGAAGAGTCATGAGGGTAGTTTAACTATCACAAAATGGGAATGTCAAGGGTCACCCCACCCTTTACCATAAATAGTCCCTCATAACTCATTGTAAAGGCTTTTGGTCAGCCAAGCGTCCGATAAGACTATCTTGGAGAAAGCTTAGACAGTATTGCAATGAGCCTTGGCTCCTCCACTGCATAGAGCTAATACATCTCTTTAGAGGAGCAAGTGATTGTGGCGATAAGGTTCCACTATTGGATCTAGTGGTTGGACATGGATGTATTGTATGACTGGAACTTACACTTCTTAATATAATATATCTAACATGTTTCATGCATATGTTGTATTGTATTTGATGCTATCTAGTTTACTCTAAATGATATATGTATTGTTTTCTTACACATGCATGTATGGACTATTCTGTATAAGTATGTATGAATCTTTCTTAAATGTGTTGTTGGTTTAACAATCATTTTGGATTGCTCGCTAACTTTCTTCCTATCTTGTGATGCATCTTCGCTCGTGTGTTCCCTTCCAAGCCGAATAATATTACAAGTTTCCAAGGGGTGCATTTATCTCACCCTCAGCGTGTTAGAACCTCTCATGCACCTTCCTTGGCTCACTGTAGCTGTCACACCATTGCTACCAACAAAGTTATCTTACTTGCCTCTGTGCGAAATCACAGTCAAGGAATTATCATACCACCCACTGCTGGGACTCCTACACCAAACGATCTGAGGTCTAATTGGGACTTCTTGCTAGGGAGATCCCATGACATTTTGGCAGGTCCAACACCATCAACATTTCTGGCGCTAGAAGGAGGGCCAGATGACAAGCTGTGTCCTCTCATCCTGTTTTGATTATTTGCATATCTTTCATGGATTCTTGCACTCTTCTCCCTCCATAATGTTTTTCAAACCATGAAGATGTCACCATCATGAGGGATTTTTTTGATCACTTATCCACTTACACGTGTGATGTTGAAGGTGAAGTGGCATGGCTTGAGTAATTACATGGCTTTCTTTCCATGCTTTATGAGGAAGATGGGTTCTCTGACGAACAGGCCAGTTTACTGCTTGCATATGCACTTCACGAATCTCCACTTCGATGGTTTTTTAGCCCACCAGTTGACAACGTGTAGTCACTTGAGCACTTTTGTGATCTCATTAAAGACACCTTTTATCATTTTGATCCAGACCATCTTGACAAAAAACTACTACAGAAATGGAAGGCTCCACATGAATCGATTATAGATTTCTGGCAGTCCTTCCGTGACTTGCAGTTTCAAGCTCCAAGGAGCTAAATGAAATTCCTCTATCTTTGGGACCAATTCAAGTATTTCATTAAGAAATATTCTTGTCCCAAGAAGAAGTTTGAAATCAAGCCTTGCTTAACCTTCTTTAGTGATGGAGCTACATAATCTCAAACGGATGTGGTCATTATCACAAGTGACTGCCTGCCATCCTCTCATAAAACATCTCAACCACCATTGAGTGATGTTAAGGATCATGCTCACACACCTGTTCAGCTTTCAAATCCTCCCAACATCACTTCACTTAATTTTCACACAGATTTGGTTGTGAGCCTTTCAAGTTGTCATATGCATTATGTTCCACAGCCTCCGTCTTCACACTCAGATGTTCTTATGGATGACACTATCATGTGTTCTTCCATTCCAGACTCTTTACTTGTTGTGAACGACGAATAAGCTACTAATGGATTTGGTGTTGCACAACCAACATGCACTGTCATTCATGAAGAGTATGAGTGGGAGCTTGAGCATCAACACTCTATGAAGGATGACTCCTTTCCATTTGAGCCTCCTTTGTTCTTTGTTGACATCTTTGGTGAACCTGCCATCCATGATTTTTCATGTGTGTCTTCATCCACGGATGCACCCATTGTTGATCACTCGTAGGACAGACTGGATGTTGGTCCATCATTCGACAACAGAGATGATAAGTTATTCATTGAAAATCAACTTGATCTTTCATCTGCCTTTTCTGGAAACACATAGGATGAGTTTGTTTGATTTTCATCTACCCTTCTGTTTGATTCATATGATCATGAGGATCCCGATAAAATCATTGATTTTTTTGATCGTGGTGGTCGTGATCCATTTACTAACATAACTGATCACGATCATGGCTCTATCACAGTTGATATTTCGAAGCCATCGGTTTATGATGATCTACCTGATGATGAAGTTGAAACACCCAAGATTGTCAAGGCTCTTCAGCCCGAGCTAATGGTTATGTTAGGTCCTCGCTCTCTCGGGGTTAGTGTCACTTCCAATCAGGAAATTGTTCAATCACCCAAGGCTCCTCATCACTCATCTGTATGCATTGAAGATCAATCTCACACATAGATCATGCTTCCTCCACTCGAACTACATGATCCTGTCACTCATGCATTGGAGGAATATTGCATTGCAAGCACACATGCACGACACAAGTTATCTTTGTTTCTTTCGTTTGCTTGCATGTCATAGTCAAGGGTGTGTTTATGCTTCAAAGTTGCATGTAGTGTCACATAACTTCATGATAAGTCCATGGATTGCTCGTCATGCACTTGTACTCACTTATGTCCTGTGGGCACTTTGAAACACGAAGTGTGGTTGTCTTCATTTTTATATCTTTCTTACTTTTTGGTTTGCACAGCTGGATTTCTCGGGGACCAAGCCTTCACCAACATGGGCCAACAAATGCACCGGTGGCTTCATTGGAAATATCACTTCACGTGATCAGGCCCATGCACCATTAGCCTAGGAGTAGGAGTAGCATTTTCTTTCAGTTATTTTTCTTGCATGACTGTTTTCTTACTTACTTTTCTTTCGCTTCTGTTTCTTCTCTTGCTTTGTTTTGTTGTTTGTTAGTTCGTTTGTTTCGTTCATAGGTTATTTTTGCATGAAACCATGTATGACTCTTGAAACAAGCTGGGTAAAGGACAAGAGGGCTTGTACAACTATCACTACTCGGTTATCTGTCATCTTGCCTCTATATGAAGAACTTGTTACTTTTATTCCATGATACATTGAAGGAAAATACATACTGTTTAAAGTGAACCTTAGTGGAAACACAATGCTTGTGTGATAACTAGTATCACCTACTCTAGTCAGTTGTTTTTGGGTTAACCCTTGTCAGCTCAGTCAAGTAGAGAAAGCTGAGGGAGAAACCTTAAGAAGCACGTCAGAGGTATAATAAACTACTTCTTTGCTAGAAAAACCTCTTCTACTCTCAATAAGTCAGTAAAAACGAAAAAATGAAAAGTGAAAAATTTCAAAATTCAAAATGAATAAGCCGAAAGAAGAGAAAGGCTTACTGTGTAGAGAGGTGATGGAAGTAACTCCGTCAGGGTACTGACTAGGCTTACTGGCAGTGGAGCCATGCTTGTGTTCCTATGTGACTTCGTCAGGGCACTGTCCAAACCTGTTGGCAATGGAGAAACACCAGAGATGAAACTAAGACTCTGACGACTATACTACTTGTGCACCAATATACCCCTCAACCCCCATCGAAACAACTATATTTCAGTGTTTTTATTGCACAAAGCCAGCCTGTCGAACACAACTTGATGCATTCCCCTCACAGATTGTTCATCCAGACTTGGTCTAGCTGTAGGATGAGCAGCTCCCCCAAGAAATTGCACAATTTTGGAGGGCAACCAACCTTCCCTCCAGAAATTGCTTAATTTCATCTAGTAGCCTACTGGGCTCTTAAATTGCGCAATTCCGCCAGTCAACCCTCATAGTGAAAATTGCACAATTTTCCCCAACAGGGCTGCTCAGCCCATAATTTGGGCAAATCTAGGCAGTAGTTAGATACTCTGCCCAGAAATTATGCAAATCTCCTGGGTAGCCAGCCTAGCTACCATCTAGAAATGCACATTTCCTTCCAACAGTTGGGAAACTTCATGCATGTGTAGTTGGGTTGACCAGTTCCACCCTGGACCAAAGAAACTTGACTTGCATGCATGGCTTGATTTTTCTCCGAATAGTAAAAGGCAACATGAAAAAGGCATCCCATGATTCAGGGAGCTACTTTTAGCAGCTGGAGGTTACGTGCAAAGTTGTTTTAGAAACTTTCCTCCAGGTGTCTCTTTTTCCTAGATTTGTGGCATGTGCGTCATGAGCTCAAAACTTATTTATTCAACACATCAGAGCTCATTATTTCACATCAATCTTGGAGCTCTGACATCCCATAACATATCCAGGACTCTTCGACACATTTGACTCAGCTATTCATGGGTAAGTGGCCTCAACTTGTCTTTTAAAGTATTTCTGTCACTTTTTGTGTTTTCACTTGTGTGAGTGTTGTTTGCTAGATTTCTTTGAACGCTTTTTGTCATTTACATGTATACTAGATTTTCCTAGCACAGTTTCAGTTTTTGTTGCTATCTCTTTGCTATCATATGCATGAAACTGTTTTGCACGAACGATTTTTAATTCAGCGACTCGCTTCACTCACATGCATGTTGATTTTTCTACTGAATCTTTCATTCATGTTTGCATGCACTGTCAATCACTTCTAATTTCACTTAGTGTTGCCATGCATTCACTTTCATATTTGCTTTCATCTTCCCGTCGATGAGTCTGTCCAACCTTGGCCCGGACTTTACCTTCACTAAGATAACATTGCAAAATCTAGGGAAGGAAGGCTCTACCTTCCTCTCTAGAAATTCGCATTTCTGAGGGACAACGGCTGCTGGCCCAAAAAATTATGCAATGCAGTCCCTGAGCTTGCAGTCACTCCCAGCTAGAATTGTGCATTGCACAATCCCAACATCCAACAACCAGTTTGGATTTTCGCATTTCACAAATACAATAGCCAGTCTTGCCTCCCAGACAACCTAGACTAACTTTTGCATAGCTCTGGAAGCCAGTCACCTAGCCTCCCAAAAGAAATTGTGCAATCTTTCCTATCAGTTCCCCAGGTATGTGCTATGTCATTCCCCGAATTCTCTTTGGTTTTCACTGATAGATTTCTTGCCATGCATATTGCTTTGTCTCCATATATTTTAGGTTTTCATCTGCCTCATAGTAGTACAGGATCAATGGCCTCCAAGAGAGCAAGATCACAGGACATTGACAGAAAGTCAGTTGGAGCAACAGTTGAGTGAGTGTCCTCTAGTCTGCTGATCTATGAAGATTCCAAACCGTTTCTAGACAAGGAAAGAATGCTAAAGTGGAAAGAGGTTAATGAAGCATTCATAGGAACTTTTGAGGAAGGCCATGAAGACCGTCATGTGTATTGAAACATTCACAAGTCCATCTTGTACCATATTGCATGCAAATAACCCGTGTTCCTATGCGTGGACATGATACACTTGATCGTCTCCCACACTAATCCTGAGACGATGACCTTGAGCAGTGTTAGTGGGACGAATATTGCAACCTTCTGGGCACGAGACTATGATGAGATGTATTAGTTTTTAGAGCTCGTGATTACCATTAGAACTCCCTTCAGCTAACCCAACAATAGTGCTAACTCCAAAGACATTCTGAAGAACTAGGTAAAGGAGCCAGCTTGATTCAGGTTGACACCCAACCAGATCTACAAGACAAAGATACTACGGAAGGCGTATCAATACTTGTTGATATTCTCATGTCGACTGTATGTCCAACAAAGCACAGAAACCTTCCCACAGAGTTGGGTGATCGTGCTAGACCAACTGGATAGAGAAGGAAAACCATGTAACTGGTATGGCATGTTGGTTCAACAACTGAAGGAACAAGTAACGAAGGCTTGACAGTCACCCTCATGCAAAGATTTACATGTCCATCTACATCTTAGATGCAATCTATGCCGACAGGAGTTCCTGAGCTTGGAGTGGGCATGGTCACTAACAAATACTATTGTGAACACATATTCCAAGTTGTTATCCGAATGTTGCTTCAAAGGAGTAATCACACAGTTGTTCGATCATTTTTTCACCCTAGTTTACAAGATGATATTTGAATGGGATCCACCCTGCATGTCAAAGGAATCAATGAATGCACTATTAGACATTGCTAATTGTTATGCCTCACCATCCGACAACTTCATTCGAATTCTCAATGTGGAGAAGCATCCGCATGTTCTACCGAAGTTTGCCTTTGACATACTTGTCATGCAAGAAGTAGCATATCACATCACGGTAGGATTGACAACTATACTGCACTGGAAGAAAAAGGCACCTCAACCCCTCTCTTCCATTGCGGATTGGATTATATGAGATCTGGAGTATCAAGCAAGTGGATGTCGAAGTAGAACAAATGAATAAGTATCCATTTGACCTCTAGAGTTACAATTCGTATAACCCACATTGTATTGTGAAGGATCATTGCATGAGAGTTGAGTTCAATTGGATCCACGAGGCATTTCATTGGTCTGAGGAGGACCCATGGAGATATTGCTACAATTTCTCTAGACCCAATGAACAGGTTTGCTTTGCTGTGGAGTGGTTAGCGAAGCAACATGAAGTAGCATCTCAGAGAGCACCAACAATAGTAGTAGAGGCAAGCATACCAGTGCATGACAAGGACAAGAGGAATATTGTCGATCGCATGGAGGAGAAGCAAAGCTACAAGTTCCAAGCAGATCCATTGGTAGGGAAAGAAGCTATGGCTATAGAGGCAAAGAGGCACCAACGTGACATGTGAATCACGCAAAGGTAGAGGGATAAGAGAAGAATGGAAGAAGTAGAGAAGGATTTGCATGAGATGAGGGAGCAACTCCGAAAGGAACAAGAGCTACACAAAAAGGAGAGGGAAGCACAATAGCGATAGAAACAACAGCTGGTGCAACATGTGCAAACAGATGAAATAATTCCCGTACAAGTAGTGGACTTATCAGATCAAGTAGCATCGGGTAGATAGGGTGAACCATCGTAGGAGCAAGACTTCGCTCATGAGATAGAACAAGCACTTCGAAAGTTGAATACAGACATGGAGCAGTAAGAGTTGGAATAGGACACCGACCTCATGCCTCATTGCCAAGAGGTCGACTTACTCGCTTCACCACATCCAGATGATGATCAAGTCTCAAGTGACCAAGGGGGCACTGAGATCCTTGTGATCAGCCAAAAGGCGAGATGCACAACATCTTATTCAAGGAATCTCAACATAGAGTTGTGCAGTCTTGTAGAGTGTCAACTCCGGAGGATCATATGTCTCCTATGCAAGTTTAGGACCGAGTGATCGTGACTAATGTGAGCAAACATCCAGCAGCCTTGGTTGATAAAAACAGAGTGTATGTTGGAGCCACTAGCTCAAGTGTTCACTTTCTGATAGTTGAGAATGAGAGAATGGCGAAGGAACTATAGACGGCCAAGCAAGGAGGAGACTTGGTGACAGTGTCTGCCCGAGTTGAACTGAAGAAGGCAATACTAGATGAAGTATTGTCCCTTGACATAGTTATGCGAGCATTGTAATCCATGTTTGGTACTGTGCATAAGGTAGTATCCATCTCAACAGATGGGAGCAACAATGTGCTATAAGAGCACATATCTTGACAAACTTGCATGTTGCGGTTGATGACATGAAAACATGAATGATGAAATATAAGGGAGCCCCGCTTCACTTGCCTAAGATGATGAGGGCCAATGCAGTTGAGCTGAAGGCACGTATCCAAAGTCAGATATGGAACTATGAAGAGCTCTCGCAACTCATCACTAGCATATAAGCCTCCCATGCATGAGTATTCAAGAGTATGGATGTTGTGGTGCACACACATGCAATCCCATCTATTTGGAATCTCACCCAAGCGAAGACAAAGGAAGAGGTCCAACTAGATCTTAAATCATACTTCGACGAGTTGATGCACATTGCCACTAGCCAAGACTTTCCTATAATTGTAGACATCATGCACAAGTATGTTGTTGGTCTGTTTGCATTGAAGACAATGATGTGCATGGTTTCAGAGTAGGTGGACAGAGGAGCCCGAGTAATGTACCCAGATGTTATGGAGGCAAGAGTCAAGTTTCAGACAGATGTCAGACATATGTCACTGCGGATCACACGGACACCATCAAGGACTATCGATCTTGGCATCCGTATGTTACTGTCGCTCAACATGAGGATGTTGAGGAGTTGGACTTCCATGGTTTTCTAATTCAGAATGATTTCTAGCTTGGCTTGCTCAAGCCATTTTGTTTCACATGGGTACATGTGCATTGTAATGTAAAGTCATGTCAAGTATAAGCCAAGTTGTGATAGTTGGATGTAACATTCATAGAGTAGATGAAGAGTCATGAGGGTAGTTGAACTGTCACAAAGGGGAATTTCAAGGGTCACCCCACCTTTTCTATAAATAGTCCCTCATAACTCATTATAAAGGCTTCTGGTTAGCCAAGCTTTTGATAAGACTATCCTGGAGAGATCTTGGACAATATTGTAATGAGCCTTGGCTTCCCCACTACGCAGAGCTAGTACATCTCTTTGGAGGAGCAGGCGGTTGTGGCTGTAACATTCCACTATTGGAACTAGTGGTTGGACATGGATGTATTGTATGACTAGAACTTACACTTCTTAATATAATAGAGCCAACACATTTCATGCATATGTTTTATTGTATTATATGCTATTTGGTTTACTCTAAATGATATATGTATTGTTTGATTACACATGCATGTATGGACTATTTTGCATAAGTATGTATGAATCTTTTTGAAATGTGTTGTTGGTTTAACCATCACTTTGGAGTACTCGCTAACTTTGTTTCCAGCTTGTGATGCATCTTTGCTCATGTGTTCCCTTCCAAGCTGAGTACTATTACAGGTTTCCAAGGGGCACACTCACATCACCCTTAGTGTGTTAGAACCTCTCATGCACTATCCATGGCTCACAGCAGATATCACACCCTTGCTACCAATAGAGTTATCTTACTTGCCTCTGTGCGAAACCACAGTTAAGGCATTACCATACCACCCATTGTTGGGACTCCTACACCAAACTGTCTGAGGTCTAATTGGGACTTCTTACCGAGGAGATCCCCTGACATGTTAGCGGGTCTATCACCATAAACAAAGATATTGATGGTATTGTGCACATGAAGAACATCCCTCCATATTTTCTTCCAAAATTTCATGGCCTGAGGTCAGAGGATCCGGAAACCTTTCTCTTTGAATTTGAAATCATTTGCAAATCTTATGGTTACTTGTTAAACACTCAAAAATTGAGATTGTTTTCAGTGACATTGAAGAATAGAGCTCTTAAATGGTTCATGAGCTTAGGGACTAATTCAATAAGATCATGGAATGATATGCAAAAGATATTTGTAGGAAAATATAAAGATCATGGTCTTAAGGAAGAAATCTTTAGAATGAATCAAAGCGAAAATGAGAGCCTTGAGGATCTAATAGAGAGGTTCATATATAATGTTAAGAGGGAAAAATTACATCATTTAGGAACAGACACACTAAAAAACCTCTTACTTAGAACAATTAGGGATGAGTGGATTGATCTTCTTGATTTCATGAGCAGAGGTGATGTATACCAATTATCATTGGAAGAAATTTGTGAAACATGAAAACACATATCAAGAGGAAGTGCAAGAGTAAGTCAATTAGTGTCAAGATTGGTAAGTCAAGCTAAACTTGGAAATTTTCTTGATAAATTTAAAATATAAATTCTTAGAAATCTAAGTAAACAAGTAGAAATGTTAAAAATAAAAAATGAGCAAAAAGAAGATGTTGATATTTGTGTTGTCCATGCAGAATCACATGATGTTAAATGTTTCTCCTCATTACCAAGGTTGAAGGAAGTTTACCAAGAGGACAATGGAGCAAGTCAATTGACAATGCAACGATGTTATGTAGCTCCAAGAGGACCATGGTAGCCTATTCAACCTGATATGGTGCAAGAGCCTAATTCACAATTTCAATATTATTCAAATCCATATAAAAGTAATTGGAACACACCCTTTCCTTGGTAACATTGGCCATCTCAACCCCAAAACCAATCTTGGAGAAAAGGTTGGCAAGGAACTTATGGGATCCATCCACAATATCCTCAATATTTTCCTTAATATCCTCAATACTCAACTCCATGTTATCCCTACCATCCACCTCCACCACAACCACAACCCCAACCACATCCATCTCAAATATCCAATCCCACTCAACTACTTGTACAACCATTTCAAAGTCCACACAATGAAGTAGCTCAACCCACTTACAATGCTGAGGTACAACACTTCCAAATATCTCATCTTGATCTCAATGGTATTCATCTTAGCTCAGGAAGAGTATTGTAAAAAAGAGTTTCTCTTGATATCATTGAAGGACCACATCTAGAAGAAGAAGATACAAATGAGAATACCAAAGGATCATGGGCTGCATTTGATGAAGAGAATACATCAAAATCAGAGATTGAGAAAGCTCCCTCATGGTTACCATCAAATTCTCCATGTGTTCAAGAGAACAATCAACAAAAAGAGGAAGATTTAAAGGTCATGGAAGAAGAAGACATCCTAGATGATCCAAATCAGCAAGTGGACTGGGGGCATCACAACTATATTGAAATATGGTTCCAGACAGAAATTAAGTTGTAGCGACACTCTCTTCTTCAACTGTGCTTGATATCATCAAATTCAAATCATTTGATCTCTCAAATTCAGGTACATATCAAAGCATACATTTCAAGCCTACACATCAGTTTGTATGTCATCTAAATGTGCACATGACTCCATTGGAAGTATTATTATGCTTGAAAGTGATTTTGTTTTTCAAGTAGGGTAGGGTAAAAAGAAATTAAAAAAAAAAAAAAATTTGAAAAATAATAGAAAAAATAAAAATATTAGGTGAAACCTCCTTTGAGGCACCTTAGATTGGCTCATTAATTGAAAACCTCCATGAGGTCGGAAATGGGTTGGAAAAAAGAGAAAAAAAGAGAAAATGAAAAGATCCTAGGTGAAAACCTCATTTGAGTCACCTAGGTAGACCTACTAGTTGAAAACATCATTGAGGTGACTAATAGGCCTATAAGAAAAAAAAGGGAAAAAATAAAAAATATTGGCTCCATGTATCTCTTTGATGAATGTAGGTGCTCTCCAACATCTACAAGTAACAAAATCAAGTTAGCACCAAAGAAAAGAAAACAATTGGTCAAAATTCTAGTCGAAGGAAGTCAAATTTGGACTTCCTCCTCCTTTGCTCAGATGCTCTAGAAGGACCAAGGCCATGCAAATCCATCACCCTCATCTATTTCCACCATCCACTCATCATTCCCAAGCTTTTACCACTCATTTCCTTGGTGTCCTGAAATACTACAAGAATGCTCTATTTTACTACAGGAAACAAAAATACATAGAGAAGGAATTTATTTTTGTCATATCTTGAAAACTATGCATCCATTTACCAATTTGTTTCATGTGGAGATGCATATGGATGATGGAAACATGGTCAAGCAATTTCAGCAAATTCCAATGCACAATTTTCAAGAAATTGGCCTCCATGACCTACAACCATTTTTGACTGTTCTCGGTATTCGTGCATCCATCTAAAAATTTGTTTTATGGGGAGATGCATATGGATGATGGTAACATGCCCAAGCAATTTCAGCAAATTCCAGTGCACGATTTCCAAGAAATCGACCTCCATCAACTTCAACCATTTTTATTTTTTCTCAAGATTCGTGCATCCATTGGCCTATTTTTTTTATATGGGGAGGTGCATAAGGATGATGGAAACATGCTCAAAAATTTTCATGCCAATCCATTCCACCATTTTGGAGATATGGACAAAACAAGGCAAATCTGTTGTTTCCTGTAGTATTACTACAGGATGTCCTAGTTCTACTATAGGATGCCCTGTTTTACTATAGGAAATGGGCCGAAATATTAGGAGATGGTAGGAAAAGTAGAATGAAGTGTGGGAAAGGTGTCTAATGGTGGAATAAGGTACAGGGAAGGTGAACATCACCCATGGACAAACCTCTCACTCCAAGAAGGCCAAATTTGACTAGGATAGCTTACTCATGGTAACTGGAAGACAAAGGTTTAGAATCACCACGCTATGAAGACCTATGCAGAAGAAAACAAAGGAAATTATCACCTCAAGAGGTCCATGGATCAACATCAACTTAGCAGTAGCATGCATGCCTCTCCAACAACCATTAGGTAGGTACATGTATGCAATATTCTTGACGTCTTCTCTTGAGCATATTATAGTTAGAAATTTGTTGCCAGTGTATGAGAGATGAGGTTTTATAAGCTAAGGATGGGTCAACAGTCTCAACTACCTCTAGCTAGTAAATTGCAGCTCACTCTTTCATTCATGCAAATGTGGAAAACCAAATTATGAAGGGTGTTCATATTGAGGAATGGGGAAAATAGTTAAAAGAGAAAATTTGTGCAAAGGCCAAGTCATCAAAGCACTCCAAGCCCTCCATCAACTTCATATCCACTATCTATCCATCATTCACCCATCCCATTCCATAAGAAAAAAATAATGTTTTTCAAGAACAAACCCTACACTCTATCTCACCCTGAAAATTTCTTGAAAAAAAAAACAGAGCATCCTCTCCATTTTCACAAACCTAAACTGCTCCCTCTGAGCCCTAGCATCATCCTCCAACCCCTGTACATCATTTATCATCACTCCCATATAGTTATAAGACCCTGAAGGAAGAAGGAATGACTACTACAGGAAGGCTGAATGTTGCTACAAGAAGGAAGAAATGAACAAATTGTGCTAAAACCCAAAATGGCAATGCCTAAGAGAGACCTAATCAAAATATATAACTCCAAGGCCATCAAGAAATCATCTAGGCCACAAAAGAGAAGAAGAAGGAAACAAAAGGAAATAAGACATTCACCATCAAAATAGAACTCAAACTGCAGTGATGAAAAAAGGCTTTTCAAGAGGTCTCTAATCTCTTTCTAGCTTTTTTACAAGGCCTAAAAGATGTTATAGAAATGGGAGAAAGGCATGAAAGTGAAGTTGAGGGCCTACCTGAGGCTCATACTATCATTTCTGCTCAAAACAGGTTTAAAAAGGGTTTCTTGTAGTACTATAGGAACTACTCTAGGGTTTCCTGTAGTACTAAAGGAACAACTATAGGGTTTCCTGTAGTTTTTATAGGAATTACTACAAGATGTCCTAGTTCTCATGTAAATTTGTTTTGAAGGTTTTAGAGGTGTCCAAATGGTGGAACAAGGTAGCAGAAGGTTGGAAAAGGATGTGGAAGACCTTGCCAAAGTGAAAAATATTCAAGAACCCATCTTGAATAAGGGGAAGAAGGAAAGCTAATGGTCTCAAGAAACACTGTGACTTTTTCTATGCACAAACATTTTGGGAAAAATGAGTGAAAATGCAATGAAGTTTTCAAGGGAGAGGATATGAATGAAATGGATCTACAAGCCAAAATAATTCACTTGCAAAGAGGAAAGCTATGTTTTTTTCTTGAAAGACTGTTAAACAATCATGAAGAAAAACAACTACATTTTTGTGCTTGTCCTTGTAGAACTTAGATTCAAGATTCTTAAGAGAAAGGAACAAGGAATGCACAAGAGAGAGGCCAACAAGGCCATGAATGAGGCACAATGAGGTCACTCAATTGCTAAGAGGATGAGCAACACTTTCAGTAGGGGGTATGATGGGTTGCTAAATTAGACATAAATTAAGGCTGATGCCTCTAAATTAAACATAAATTAAGGCCCATATGACCATCCTTCAACACATTAAACCTCTCTTTTTGCATTAGATAATGTATTTTTAAATTTAAAATGTTTATTAGGAAGGTTTATGGATAATTTCATATTTGTGTTGAATATTATTTATTTTTGTGGAATATTATGAGAATATTGGGTAGATTATGAAGATTTGGAGCAGGAGATAATTTAGGGACTCCCTCCCTACTATATGAGGATCAATATTAAATAATAAATCAACAAGATATCATGGAATTATGGCACAAATTGTGGAGCTCCAATGGTTGAGAAAGTCTAGGAATATATTCCCTGCCATTTAATTTAGATTCCTAGTATTGGGAGCCAGATCCACTAATCAAGGAATTTTGGTGGGGAAATCTTCCTCCTTTCATGGGGAATGATTCCTAGTCATTTTGTATAATTACCAAGTCAAATTTTCCTCTAGCGGTGGAGTTTTATTAATCTTCTGGTGGAGAAAACTTGTATTTTTGCAGCTCCATTATCATTTCTAGCATAGATGTAATTGTATTGATGGAAATAGTGAAGATTTGTGACATATTCAACTTATAAATGCTGGTATCTTTCATAGAAATCTGAGTTTCCTTGGGCTTGGACATCCCAGGAGCCTCAGAGCCCTTTTTTATAATTTAAGTTTCTTCTTTTCACTTCTTATTCACATGCATCTCTTGCTCTTGTTTCTTTCTATTTTTGCATTTAGTATTGATAATTTCTTGTTGTAGGATTGGGTTAAATGGTTGATGTAAGTTATTTTGCAGGATCATAAACATCATTTAATCCTTGTAAAAGCTTTGGAAGGTCATAGTAATGATTTATCTACTTGGATTAGTTTGCTTATTCCGAAACTTAGATTTCTGGAACTCCTTTGTGGGAAATAACAGTAAATTTTTTTCTATTTTTTAGAACATAATAACGAGCTTCAATACAGTTGGTTCCACTTGTATTAGATCACATAAAAATCTAGTTAATAACAAAAATTTCCCCATTTCATTTTCACATGATTAGGTTAGGCATTTGATAGATTTACTAGCTCACTAGTTCTTGAATTTCTAACTTTTAGACGAGTAATTTTCTACCATTTTTTAGCATGGGTTAATAGAGGTATTTTTAAGTGATTCCACTCGGAATGGAGACCTAAGACATCTTAGTCAATAAAAAAAATTGTATCATCCAATTTGGATTTGATTTGGTTGGTCATTCAATGAATTATAACTCCCTACAACAAATATGTTGTTTCATGTAGTAGTACTATAGGAAATCTTGTAGTAGTCTTCCAACATGCATATACTTACCCAGATTCACTCAAGAAGCTTGGTTATTTTACCTTAAGGTTGAATCAAGACCCCTAGGCTCTAAATCAATGATTAGGGAAGACTAAATACCACTTAGGACTTTCTTCTTTACCCACACAAAACATTTCAACGATTGGGCTAATGGACATATTAATGAAATGGGTAATACAATGATGATTTTATTGATTGCCACATCCAATGGACTTTTTTAATGGATATAAAGTCTTTGAAATGTAATGGTTGGAATTTAGTTCATGATATTTACTGTATGCAATTACAATAGGTTTCTTTCCTTGTACCTTCTGTCTTGCAATAGGTTGAGGTTTCCATTTCGAGCATTTCATTTTCTGCAATTAGTTTAGGATTTGACTTCAGTACATGCACTCCATCATATCATGACAACAAAGGAAGGACACATTGTATGTTGCACATATAGTGTGGATACCTCTTATGTTTGTACGAACCCCAGGTTGATAGTTAAATTCGATAGCCTGGGGAGTTACAGCATTCTTGTTGCAATACCGAGGCTCATCACTGAGCTTTTGTTATCTGTTCCTTCAACCTAAGAGCCAACATGTTGGACCAGTTGGAAGGTCTTCCTTCACTGGCAAGTTGGTCCAACGCGATCACCCAACTCTGTGGGAAGGTATATGTGCTCTCTTGGTCATCTAAGAAACATGCAAAGATGACCAAGTACAACACTCATGGAAAGAAATCTGTCAATTAAAAACAAAAAAAACTTGAGGACTGGCATGCAACATACCCAGGTGATTGATTGGGAAGATTGCACAATTTTCACTGAGAGGCTAGGAGACTGACTGCCAAAACTACACAAGGCACAATCTAGGCTGTTAGGAGGTTGACTGACTACTGAAACTTCGCAATGCATAGTCTAGCCTAGCCTACTGAGGACTTAAACTGCGCAATGTAGAGTTTCAATCAACAATGACATGAAAATCCAGCAAATTTCATTACGCTATTTTTGGGGCCAACGGGGCACTACCTCCCAGAATTGTGCAAAGCAAGCCTGGAGGCCAATGCTGGGCCATATTTGCGTAGTTTCTAGAGGGAAGCTAGAATCTTCACTCTCAGAAATGTGCATTGTTGGTCAGGTAAGGCAAGGTCCGGGCCAAGGTAGCCCAGACTTGTCGATGGGCGACTGAAAACATGAAAAGTTCTGAATGCATGGTGAAGATAAGTGTAAAAAAGATTGAATGATTGTGCATGCAAATAGTGAGTGCAATATTTAGAAAATGGGAAAATAGGAATGTGTGTGAAGCGAGTCGCCGCAATGACGACTGTTAGTGCAGAAACAGTGTCATGCATGTGATAGTAGTGAGATGTAATGAAAAACTGAAACAATGCTTCTACAAGCTAACATGCATCAAAATGACAACATGCTTTCAACGAAACCAAGAAAACAACACTCACACAAGCTGAAATACAAAAAACAACAAAAACGCAGCAAAAGACATGAAAAATGGACTTACCCGGAAAAAGTTGAGCTAAATGTGCCGAATGGTCCTAGATGTGGTGTGGGATGTTAGAGCTCCAAGATCGATGTGAGGAATGAGCTCTGAAGCATTGAATAAATAAGTTTTGATAAGATCGAGGCTTATGACACACATGCTACAAATCTAGGAAAAAGCAACACTTGGCAGGAGATTTCTAAAACGACTTTTGCATGTAACCTCTAGCTTCTAAAAATGGATCCCTAAAATCTAGGGATGTGTTTTGCTCTTTTCTTTTTGGCTTTTTGGGAGAAAACAACCTATGCATGCAAATCAAGATTTCTCATTCTTGGGGGGAACTGGTCAACCTAAGAGCACATGCAACAATCTGCAACACTGGGGATGACATTTGTGTAGTTTCTGGGCTAACCAAGATTGGATGTCCCTCTTGCATTGTGCAATTTCTAGACTGAAGCCCTGGCTATTAGTCAGAATTGCACATTTTTTGAGATGAAGCCGAGTGTTGGGATGAATTGCACATTTTCCAGAGGGAAGGCTTTCTTGTTGGATTTTTCATTTCTAGAGCCCAGCAAGTAGCCCAGATGGTTTTTGCAATTTTTGTAGGGAAGGTTGATTCCCCTCCAGAATTACACAATTTTCTAGGGGAGCACCTCAGCCAGGAAAATGACTAAGTCTGGAATGTTAGCTTGCGGGTGGGAGGCAAACAATTGACTGACACAAGCTGGTAAGCCACTAAAACTGAATTGAAGCTTTAGTACTTGGATGGTGCAAGACATGTTGTTAAGGATGGTCAGCAGAGAGGCTCTAAAACGAAGCTAAGAAAAAATTTTGGAGGGTGGTTGTAGCCACTACAACAACTGTCTGCGCTCATATTCAAATCTTGAAACATTCGTTTGCTTTATATATATACATATGTCTAGATCTCACTAATAAACATAGTTTTATATCATGAAATCTTGTGAATGCTAATAGTTATGTTAATTAGTTAGTAAATATATTTAAATTTAGAATTGTATCTTCTCATACTTAATTTATTTTCAGTATTGCATGTACTCATATTCCAATCTTGAAACATTCATTTGATATATCTATCTATCTATCTATATATATATATATATATATATATAATATATATATAATATATATATATATATAGATAATTATATATTATATATATATAATATATAATATATATTATAATTATATATATATATATATAATAGTTTATATATAATAATATATATATATATATATTAATAAGTCCAACTCACGACTAATAATGCAATTTTATATTATGAAACTTGACGATACTAATATTTATGTTAATTGGTTAGTAAATATATTTAGATAAGTAAATATATTTGGTTAGTAATAAATGATTAATTGGCTAGTAATATTTTTTTACTAATTATATTTAGATTTAGATTTGTATCTTTTCATGCTTAATTTTTTTTGCTTACTCAGGCTCATATTCAAATCTTGAAACATTCATTTGCTTTATATATATACATAAGTTCAACTCTCGACCAATAAACACACTTTTATATTATGAAAACTTGCCTATGCTAATAGTTATGTTAGTTAGTTAGTAAATATATTTGGCGAGTAATAAATGGTTAATATGTTAGTAATAATCTTTTACTAAATGTTCTCATTCTTAATTTATTTTTCTTACAACATATGCTTAGATAATCTCGAAACACACACACACATATATATCCAACTTTCAACTAATAAACACAAATTTATATTATGAAAACTTGCAGATGCTAATAAATATGTTAGTTCGTTAGTAAATATATTTAGACTAGTAAATATATTTGGTTAGTAATAATTTTTTTACCAAATATATTTCGATTTACATTTGTAACTTCTCATACTTAATTTAATTTTCTTACTCCATATGCTCATATTCAAATCTTGAAACTTTCAGTTGATTTCTACATATACATAAGTCCAATTCTAGACTAATAAACATAGTTTTATATTATGAAAACTTGTCGATGCTAATAGTTATGCTAAATGGTTAGTAAATACATTTTCCAATTGGGTAGAATAAATGGTTAATTGGTTAGTAAATATATTTGGTTAGTAATAAATGGTTAATTAGTTAGTAAATATATTTGGTTAGTAATAATTTTCTTACAAAATATGTTTAGATTTAGATTTGTATCTTCTCATACTCAAGTTAGATTTAGATTTCTTTAGTTCAACATCACAGACCTTTGGGGGTGCTTCTCCAACTAGTTTCCCCTTTGGATGTAATAAGACCTTTGTGGTAAAACATGATAAAAAGATGCAAAAAGATTTCTAGTAATGTATAATAAGAACCTAGAGCAACATTACCCATGATTTTTTTTCCCAAACATGGAAGTTAGTATATTATTGTTTAAATAAATATTTTTCTTATTATTATATGTGTTTCTTTACATTATCAAGGAACCACTAATATTTTACAATGTTTTCTAATTTTTTAGAAGATTAGCCAAGAATTTGCAGTACTTTATAACCTATTGAAAATTCACCAAGATTTAACAAAATTTTATAATTTAGTGAAAGATTTGCCAAAAAATTATATATGTCCATTATATTATTGAAAACATAACCTATACATTTTCTATATGTCATGGGGATTCACCCATTTATTATACATACAAATTTCCAGGGGAGGGGGGGCGTGGTGGTTTCTCAAAATTTTCCTTGAGCTAATAAGAACTGAATGATGACTTTCTTTCAAAAGCCTAAATTTGATTACCAAATGAATGCGATAAGACTATGCTTTATTCCTATTGTCTCCTCCTTTGTCACGATGGATAGAATGAAAATTTCATGATTTAATTCTTATGGCAATAAAGAATGTGTGCGAATATACAAGTAATGTGCTCCATACCAGCTATTGGGCACTTACAAAATCAAGCATATGCCACAATATTCCATTACCAGTTTATTAGATGTCAAGGATGTCGTTACAAGAAAATTTTCATAAGTGCTTTAGCTATAATATGCTAATCAATATCCCTCACCAAGTCTAGTAGAAGAGTTAAGTAATGATGTAAGGAGATCACAAACTGCAACCTGCATAAATAGTTTGATATTTCTTATGGCAAGGAGGGTTATTCACTATCCTTGTAGATTAATACTTATTTGGTGACATTATTTAGACTAAGAGACCAGAATAAGTTTTAGGTACATCCCTCTTCCTTTAGAGGATTAACACCTGGTGTTAAGGATCTCAATTCATTCATATCAGTTTAATCTAACATAGATGAGATTCGAGTTCTTATGATCTACTAAAATTTTCATTAAACAATTAACCATTAATAATTATTTAGTCAATGGACAATTTCCTTTACATCAACTATAATATATTTCACAATTTAACATTATTACAAAGACTAAAACCATATTAGGTCCATAAAGAATTTGATAGTGATATTTCATATATGCACCAGCTAGGTTTAGAAAGAACATCCAAATGATTAGAAATTCCTTACAAACATGATCCAAGATATCTATATATATATATATATATACCATCCATTCCAACTATGCCCATAACTAATTACACAAATGGATTAATAGAAATATTTAACACCTCAAAGGTGTAGTTGATTAGTTTTAGATTAGAGTCTAAACCTTGTTCCTAACATAAATTATATGTACTAAATTATACATAATTAATCATTTCTAATTGAAACTTTTCACTCATAATATTAGATTATACAATAACACTACCATTCACTAGATGATGTCAATTCAAATAAATTGAGTGTCATTGATGAGGTCTTACACTCCTTGCGTCCCAATTTGTTGATGTCTCTCACCCAACCAAAAAATTTCAACTCACCAATTGACATCCCAACATTTTTCTTGAGTACTATTCTTCCTTGTGAACCCCCAGATGCAATGGGGTTGTACAGGGGATGCATACACTAGAAATGTGGAGATGGACTCTCAGCTCAAGAGGTTCCCACTCAAGGAAACTCAACACTCAACAAAATCACAACAAAATTGTCGTAGTCACTCTAAAGAAAAAATAGCATTAAGACATTTTTCCAACAATAGGGTGCAAAAATTCCCTTTCTCATAGCTTGCCTCTATATTATATAGGGTTTTAGTAGTGCCACATAGTTCCTCATACAAAATAATTATTTTTTGTATCTCAAAATTTGGATTATTCATGTGTTAATCTCTCATCAAGGCTCTCATGAAATTACATTTTTATTTTATTTTAAAAGTGGTTAATTTCCCTCACACATGTTTCCATATTACTTTTCTTAGTTGTCCCTTTATCCCAATTTATACTCCCTATTTTTTTGGTTAAATGTTTCATCAACTAGAGTCGACAGATAGGTATCAGATTCTTTTCCCCAACTACCCACTACTTTTTCTCAAATTAAATATTAGTTAGAGATTTTTAGTTTTTGCTTGAGTCACAAAGAAGTTCTCTCATGAAATTGATTTATCTCCATTTTTAAATTACTTATTTCATATTTCAAGCACACTTCCCCTTATTATTTTGAGTATTGATCACAATTTATTGTCCCTATATTATAATTTAGAACCTATTCTTCTCCATGTTTTAGAATATTTAAAATGTTCCATAGGATTTCTTTACTCTTGTGTTTTTCTAAGTATGAGGGTGATTAGAAGTAACAATTAATTTATTTCTTTAGGTTCAACTTTATATCTACACCTTTATTTGCCCATTTTCAAACTTTTACTTTTCAATTAAGATTCAACTTAGCTACCCCTTTTATTGATCTTATTTACTTTTATGTTTTAATTTATGAATATTGACCGTCAATTATATTATGTTTTTACAATGAAAAGGGTGCCAAGTCAATTGTGCCCTTCAAGGACTTTCTCATGAAGTTCCAAGAGTGTCACTCTATTTTACCTCTAGGCATCTATAACTAAAGATGAGAACATAGAAATAATAGTGGAGACCATTATTAATGCCAAGGTCATAATAATGGTGTTAAGGATCAAGGATTCTACCTTGATGCATTGATCCAAAAATGGATCTTGGATAAACCTCTAAGTCTAAAAGACTTCATGCAAGAGGTGAAAGGTGTCAAATGGCACAAATCCTTTGTAAATCAGAAGAAAATGAAAATCACAAGCTACTCTTGGAAATAGTCTCATTGCAAATATCTTCTCATTTTGAATCCAACGCAACTTGAATGGGCGAAAATAGACTTCATATGAAGGAGTTATCATGAAAAGAAGCTCCCCTTGTTCCTTTGAAAATGAGGCAAATTCTTGGAAAAATGGGCTTAAGGCCTTAATGAAGGAAATCACATCAGAGAAGCCAAACGGAAGTGTTATATGACCTTGGCCTTTAAAGGGAAGTGCGATTGCACATGGGTTGTTAGATCAATGGTGGAGATGGCTTCATCGCATCGCAATAGAACAACGGCATTGGGCTGGACCTTAAGCCTCAGGCGATTGCAATATGTGATCGCTACAATATTGCATCGCAATGTTCTATTGAATGTTGAAAGGACCCCGGGCCATTTACATATGTGATAGCGATACACCGATGCGATCAACAATTGGATCGCACGATGAAAAGAGTCGTCGACAATGTGATAATGCTGGCATGCAATATGCGATCGGCGATTGGGCAATCGGAGGAGCAGAGCACCAGGCCTAGACCCATGCGATATGCGATGGTGCGATCGCCGAAATCGGCGGATTGCAATCAGACAATTACATTGGAGCGGGGCCACACACACACACACACACACACACATATATATATGCGATAAGCAATAAGCGATCAGTCAGACCTGATGGAAAAATAGGCGCTATCTCATAAGATTTGAGATCTTCCAAATGTCATTTTTCAATGTATTTACACATATTTCATTGTTTAACGAAATACAAAGGGGTAGGCCAATTGCGATATGCAATAGGGATTCCCAGGCGGACTCAATGGCGCTATAAAGCGGGGATTTGAGAATTTCAAGTCTAGGAACAATGTTCTCTGCGGATTTTTCTGTGCAATGGCAACGTTCTCTATGTAAACACAGAGCGACTGTTATGGAAGGATTCAAAGCGCTAATAGACCCCTTCCTTTACCAAAAAGGTGGCATTGATCCCTGAGGGCATTTAATAATGATTGCTAACGCTGAGAGATAGGATTTGAATGGACTATGGCAGGAAGACAGAGAGCCCGAAAGGGAAAACCAACAGACAACGCTGATTTGACTTTTAAGCCATGAATGTCAAAGAAACAGGCTACTAGATTTTTGAACGGTGGCCAAGTTATTGTTTGCTGCCGGAATGTTGAATGGTGGCCAAGTTATTGTTTGCTGCTGAATGATGAAAGTAGTAGCAGCGAAGAGCTGAAAGAGCGGAGCGATAGAGAGCCAAAGAGCTATTGCACAAAGCTACTAAATTGTTGATGGTGGCCGAGTTGCTAAAGCCGAGCACAAGCGGGCAACCCTGAGACAGAGTAGAAGCAAAAGAGCAGCCTACGGGGTCACTTGGAAACCAAGTGAAAAGCCAAGGGGACTGTTTTTCTGATAGAGAGCCAAAGAAGCCAGAGCTGAAGAGCCGAGAGCCAAAGAGTCAGAACCAAAAGCTAGAACCAAGAGCCAGAACCAAGAGCCAAAGAGCCAGAGTCAAAGCCAAGAGCTAGAACCAAGAGCCGAGAGCCAAGAGGCAGAGCTTTAAGAGCCAAGGGATAAAAAGGTGTCTGAACCCACTGTTTATGTGTAGAACAACAGGAGTTGAGCCAAAGAGCTTGTAAAAATAATTACACCATAATCTCAGAGAGCCAAGTCAAATTGACAAGAGCTCACAGAGACGTAGCCCAAGAGTTGTGGGCGAACTCCAAATTAATATTGTTGTTTATGTGTTTGCTTTATTGCTGCATTATCTCTGCTGCTTTATTTACTGTTATATGCATTTATATATCAGTTTCAGCACATTAATTTACAATACTTAACATTAAAAGACAAATACAAGCATACACCTATATTTTCAAGCATTTCTTAATTCCGCATTGGTTAATCAAATAGACTTGGGGAAATTCAAGCTTTGGAAGTGGGAGAGGTTCTTGTAAGCTAGACAAGAAGCCTAAGAGCCCCATTTTCAGATCATGCATGCCCCTCAATAAAGCATTGTGAGTGATTAAATCCATGGTCTAACGTCACGACATCATGAACTTCAAGGTGAAAGCATCCCCCCACCTTCTAACCCAAGTCACAATGGAAGTGCTAGTGGGTGGAATAAGGGACACTATTCAACCCCTCCCATGAAAGTTCAATCTGCTTTACACAACCTCATCACTCATGTATGAGTCATTTGGTCAAGCACTTGTCTTATGCCTACATCCACTAACATGTCACTACTATATATTTTGTGAAAATATACTATTAATAAATAATATTTTCAACATCACTATACTCAATTAACCAAACCAAATTTATTACATCATCACATACATAAGCACCAAGGTGATCTTTTGCCACACTCAAATGATTACTAGTAACATTTCCTCATAATGCCATATTAGTAAAGTATATGCATATTAAGCCAACATCAAAATCATCAATATCAACTAGCATTATAATCATTAACATAATTTAAACTGATAGCCGAAATATACTAGGAAACAATAATCACATAAAATAATGAATTGGATCATCCATATTTAATGTTCTCATTGGATCATCCATATTTAATGTTCTCAATGAATAAGGTATAAGATATAGAATATGCCTTAGAATTCAAGTTAACATTAAAAGTCTCTATCTCATAATTTAGGTTAACATTAAAAGTCTCTGTCTCATGGTCACACTAAAATAAAACATTACATTCCTTAAGTTCCCGAAATTACATTCTTAAGTTCCCGAAATTACATTCTTAAGTAAGAATACCCAACCATTTTCGAATGCCCTCCATTTGAAGCGACCAGAATTAGTGTCCCTCATATCATCCCCATTTTCTAGTGATAGTTAACTTCCATGTGGTGACTAGACATGAAAAACATGTGACATCATATAAAAACTTATCATTAATATCCACGTTATACAAGTTATGTACCTTATTCGAAAATAGTTTTGTATTTTATTTAAAAACAAAATATATAACCTCATTATCCTTTCTGCAACGGAAAAAATCACAAACACAAGTGTATAACCGCATTATCATTTTTTCCTAAGAAAAAAAAGTAAGAATGAAACACACAATGGCTAGTCCCCATTTTAATTTTCAAAAAAAGTTGTAACGATTGTGGGACACGCCGGGAAATTGCTTCACTGGACCACAAGGCATTTTCTATCGACGCGTAGGTGAAACCAAGCGATAAACATTAATTAGTTAAATTAAAGTTAATATAATTGTAACGTCCACGACGTGAGTATGTGTGAATTTTTTTTACTTAAGAAAGAAAGAAATAAATTATTTTAGCGTTTATGAAGTTAAAGATAGTTTATAGGACAGATTGTTTTTTCATCTGTTTGATGTATTCGATCTTTTTTCTGTAAAGTTTCAAAATAAATGTTCCTAGCTTCTCGACAAATCCTTAGCAAAAATTATCTCAAAAATTAGCTGCGAGTAATCTGCATAACTTTCCATATTGTTTTTGAAAGCCTCAGATGGAATATATTTATTCATATTTAAATCTTATCCATTTATTAAAAAAATAAAAATATGCAAAGCCACTTTCACTTAGTGTTAAAATATATATGCTTATCCAGTGTATATTTTGAAATTAATATTTACTCTGGGACATTTTGAAGGAAGAAAACTATGATACTCTATATTTTTCCACACTTAGTCTCCAAGTTTGATGATACCTGCCATCTAAAACAAAGTTGGAAATATTTGTGCCCTTTAAATCATTGTTTTAGATGCACGGGAACACGAAAACTTCTAAAATCAACTTAACTTTCCGTGTATACATATTGCTTTGACTTGCTTTTTTTAATGTTTTTGGTAGCCATATCGGATGGTTCAAATCATGAATTTCACACCCTTTCAAGATATGTCAACTCAAGTTTTGTTTGGTTGAAAGTGGGCCCAATTTCTCTTCTTCCATCAAACCTTGAACTTATTGACCTTTTGAATGTTTTCAATCAATTTTTAATTAACTAATTTTTAAACACATTATTTAAGTTTTTAAAATTATAATTATAATTAATTATATATATATAATATGAGAGATAAGTTTGGAGTTGAAATGGATTGATATTGTTTATTCTTTCACACATATTATATGTTAACTTCATTTTGAGTGTACCGTTATGAAACCAACTCATAAAAAATAGAAAAGATAGATCAACGCTTTAGCAATAAGCCTTTTCGAGGGGGTAACCTCCTTTACATTACACAAATGAACAATTCTTGGATGATACAAATGACAAGACCTCCTTTTTATAGATAGGAGTCTAAGGGGTCATAATATAATTAGAGCCAACATAACAGTAATAATGTAATGGCACAACAATAACAATAGTGGGCTTCTATGGGGAACAATAATAACAATATGGGGACTACACGGGAACAACACTATAATAAGGGGGTCACACTAATAACAATATGGGGTTACACTATTAGTATAGGGACCTAACATGCCCCTCTCCTTCAAAAAGTGTTGTCCTCAACACTTGAGTAGTTCTAGATGTTTCTATATAAAATTATCATCCTTCCATGTAGAATTTTCAGCGGGTAAGATCTTCCACTTGATGAGATACTATGAAATTGATCGATTTATTTGTTTTGTGCCTGCTTCAGGTTCCAATACAATTTTTCCTTCCTTGTTAAGTTCTGGCAATATTGTTTGAACTAGGATCTTCTACAACTTTTGAATGAGTTCCCACCCTGCTTCGTCATTCTTACATTCATCCCTTGCTTCATTTATCGAATTTGGTTGGATAATTATACCATACTCTAGCATTTTGGCAACCATACGTTCAATTTCACTCCTTTGGGCATATGGATATCTGTGAGACTTGATGTTTGGAGGCACACTTCCTGGAATCAAATGAATAGCATTATCATGATCATGAATAGGTGGGAGGCCTTTGGGAGTCTCAAATACCTTGGAATGATTGTCCAAGATTTTTTGGAGATCTGGAGAAATAGATGATTTTGATGTGGGAACCTCTAGCGAACATAATTGTGCAATACGCCTCTTTGTTATTTCTTTAGAAGCTTTGTCATTCCGTTAGAGATGATTATCTTTCCCCGTTTCCTTGTGATACCCTTTAATTCAACTTCCTTTCCTTCTGAAGAAAATTTCATGAAAAGTTCTTGAAAATTAAAATCTATTGTACCAAAGGATTGTAGGCATTGGACTCCTAGTACAACATCAACACCACCCAATGGAATGCAAAGCATTGGGCTATTCAATACATATTCTCCCATAGATAGCTTGATATTATGGCACTTTCCAGAGCAATTTATGGTTCCTCCACTTGCAACCATCACTCGACACTCTGATGTTGGATATAGGAAGCAATCCAATTCCTTGGCTATCTTACAATGAATAAAATTATGGGCACTATGTGAATCAATCAACACTATCACATTTTTCTTCTTGATATGTCCTTATATCTTTATAGTTTGAGGAGTGGTAATTCCAGCCAATGCATTACAAGATATGGTCAAATTTATTTTTTCTTTCTATGGGGTTGGTTCTTGGTGAGTATCCTTTTCTATTGACATTTCTTGATCCTTTTCTTCTTGATATTTCACTGCTTGAACCTTCTTCTTCTTGATATGTCCTTCTATCATAAGAGTTTGAGGATTGGTAATTCATACCAATGCAGTGCAAGATATGGTCAGATTCATTGGTTCTTTCTCTAGGGTTGGTTCTCGATGTATATCCTCTTCTTTTGACGTTTCTTGATCCTTTTCTTCCTCTTCTTCACAATCTAAGTAAAATAATTTCTTCTCGGTACACTTATTACCTTTAATGTATTTGCTACCACAATTGTAACAAATCCCTTTTGCTCTTTTTTCTTTCAATTGTTGTAGTGTCAACCTTGTAGATTGTGGAAGGCTAGGAAGAACAACACTTCCATATTTATAGTTGTGAGGGGTATACTTCCTTGTTTCCATAATTTTTCCTTCCACTTTTCTTGTGAACCTGTATGCCTTCTCCAATGAATCAGGTTCCCAAAGGCGAACGTCATGTTGAATGTTATCCCTTAAAGTCTCTATGAATACATCAATCCTCTGCTTCTCTGGAATATCATCTACCTTATATTCAATCTTTGAAAGTCCTCAATGTGCTCTGCCATTGAACCCTTTTGTTTGAGATTTATCAATTGGCTAAATAAGGTGTTACTCTTTGTATCCTCATAATTTGCTATCATTTCTTCTGCGAAAATTGACCAAGTGACAAGGGCTTTACAAGGAAAAATCCCTTTATACCTAAAAATTGATTCGGTTCTAAATATAAAGATGCAATATGTACCTTTTGTAACAGTTTCACCTCATGTAGATCAAAATATTGCTCCATCTATAGTATCCAATTTACTAGATCCTTGCCATCAAACTTCCTCATATCGTTTTTTCTTGATTTTAGGAGCTCGATTTTGAGATGATTGTAACTCTGTAATTTCGGATCTCTCAGTTCTAAAATTACAATATGTAGTAACCTTTTGGGTCCTCTTTCTAATGCCACTAGTCTGATCGAAATTGGATTCTCCAAGAAAGATTTATGCACAATCTCCCAAGATGACCGGATTATATACCTTTTCAGAAGAGCAAACTTGTACGAAGTGCCACGTGTCACTGTTTTGACCTTCGGACCTAAAACTAATACACAAAAATATACAAGACATCCTGTTTCTGTAACTTCTTACGAAACTTAAATCAGATGCTCAGAAGGAAAGTTATGACGATTTTACCAAGATCACCCATTTGGGATGTAATTCAGGAGTTGCCAAAAACCCTAAATGTCTTGGATTGTATCTTTGAAAAAATAGTTAAACAAGGTCTAAAATTCGGGCCGGAACTTCACTAAGTTTTCAGCTCAAATGGGTTGTAATTTCAGAGACTGAGACTTCGTAGAAAAACAATTATAGCGAAAATTCCATGATGACCTGTTTGAGATGGAATTCTAGAGCTTGCAAAAACCGTAACTTCCTCAGATCATATCTTCGAAAATATAGCGAACAAAGATCTGAAATTTGGACCCGAGGTTCAGCCAGATGTTGACTCAAATGGGTTTTGTTTAGCTTCAGAAATGTCACATAAAAAAGTTATAGTGCAAATTCCACGATGACCTGTTTGGAGCAGCGAAACCCTAGAATCCAAAGCTCTGATACCAAATGTTATGAAACCATCACAAAAATATAGAAAATATAGATGAATGCCTTAGGAATAAACCTCTTCGAGGGGTCAAACTCATTTACATTACACAAATGGACAATTATTGGATGATACAAACGACAAGACCTCCTTTATATATATAGGAGTCTAAGGGGTCATAATATAATTAGAGCTGACATAACAATAATAATGTATGGGCACAACAATAACAATAGCGGGCTTCTACAGGGCACAATAACAACAATATGGGGACTACATGGGCACAACAATATAATAAGGGGGTTGCACTAATAACAATATGGGGTTACGCTAGTAGTATAGGGACCTAACATGTACAAAGAATTACACATCCCCCTCATAGTGAGCAACTCACTATTGAAATGTTTTAACCTAGATCCATTTGAATTCAGGATGTATATTGCGTTGAGAGGGATCAAATCCTTAGGGTACAATAGTTGTAAAAAATTTCTCAAAAATTATTTAATCTAAAATGTTTTCATTTCTAGTTACTTGATTCCTCTCAACTCATGATAAATCCAAATTTAAGATGGATTTAGGTTGACACACACACAAAATGCTAACTCCTTATTGAATATTGGAGAAATTACACATTATATAAAGAAATAAAGTGGGTAGTGAAAAATTTAACTTAATATTTTATTTATAGCCCACATTGAAATATTTTTAAATGTCACATGTCATATCCATATTAACTGTATGAAGTAGAAAACATGTAAGGTCAAAATAAGATTTTTGCACTTTCAATTACTCCATCTTTCTCTCTATATAAAAATTTGATGAAACATTTTATTTATGGTCAACATTGAAATATCTTATTTACGACACACATTGAAATACTTTTTTTCTATTAATACTTTTTACTTAAATGTTATGTGGCAACTTCTTATTCAATAAGGAAGCGGAATCACACATCTCTCTCATATTAGGATGTAGAAAATGCCTTTCAACACAATAATTAATGTTAAGTAAGTTTAAACTCTTTTAACATTATACATAATAATATTGATTAATGTTTAAAAGAAGCATGCATTGGTAATACTACACAATGTTTAGTGTCCTCATTTTATAGATTGATGATGTCCCTCTTGTAAAAAATTCTTAAAACCATGAATGTACCGTTAGCACATAGACACACACATAAAAGTTAAAATTTCATTGTTTTTTCATTAAAATTACAAAATCCAAGTGCCTCTTTTTGTCTCTCGCCTACCACTAGGGAAACCAGACTAGGGGTAGAAGAATTGTTTTGTAGTCATGAACCAACAGAAGGATAAATGTGAGAACAATAGATAACAAAGTTTAAGACTTGTCCTTTAAGCAGTAAAAAGAGCTAGGAAGATGACAAAATGACTAGACATAGTCTTAAAGCTTAGCAACATAATATGAAATAACTTAAACAATAACATCATCCACCTCTATATGTTGGGCCTCATCCTTGCAATGAGAAGCTCCAATAGGTCCTAGAGGTGAACCAAATTCTAGGCATGTCACGTGGTCATTTATATCCATGAGCATAATCTTCAAATCATCCAATTTAACCAAAATTTAATCCCATATTGCTCTACAATCCATTGTCACCTTGTCAAGTATATTCTTGAGCTGCTAGTACAAATAAACTGTGTAGAGGTAGTTGTTTTTTCAACCTCTTGTGTTCCTATTATTGGGTCTCTAGGCAACTAGGTTGCCAAAAATTATGGATCTGAAACTCCTTGTCTCTTAGATGGGCTTCATCTTTGATGGCATTAAGCTTAGACTAAATTTCTAGAGGGGTATGAGCATGAAATTGTCAAGATGACACCTCCACCTAAAACCTGGTATGTGAACTGTTGGTGTTTCATTTATGAATCATACAATTCACCCAATTCCACATTAATTGTCAACCTGGGGCTCGACTGGTTATTTCAAGGCTATCATGCAAGGTTTATGCAGGCCACACGTTCCCTACCCAACATTGAACATTCAATCATAACATAACAATGTGTAACGACAAGTTATAACTGTAACATCAATTAAGAGTAACAACAAGTTAAGACTCACAACAACACACTGAAATCATTAAGCAGCAAAGGCATAACACAATAGAAAATAAACCTACACACACACACACATCTAATCCAACAACATCTGCCTGGGAGAGTGGGCCGAACTCCTTGATCAAGGTTGTGGTAAGATCGAGATCTTTATAATACTCAAAGGATCAACAATTGTATTAATCAAAATATATCATTACAGAAGTCTGTTGTTACAACTCAAAAATATCGTATATCTCCTAGAGGTGGCTTTCCCATCCCCGTAATCAATACTTATACATTTCATAAATCAACTGACAGTGCCTAAGATTATGCAGTTGTCTACCTACAAATACATAGCAGTTTCTTGAGATACAACATAATTCAAAGATAACACTTATGCTGGCCAAGAGGTTGATCCACCGCTTGTAGCTGATATCCAAAGATAGTTTTGCCAGCTCAACGTTCATCATACACAGAATCATGACTTTGATCATCATTCCTCCGAATCTGCATGAAAACTTAAGTGAGCAAGTTGCTTTAGGTAGTAATCCCCTATGACTATGCTTCAATGATTAATAATTCATAAAGACATGACAATAGGTGTACCTTCACGGTTTAGAATGCAAATCAACCAACAAGGGCATGAAATGAGTTCAGGAAAGGGATAAAAGGTGGGTAAAAATAGGAAAAATTAGCAACCAACACGAACTACCATCCTCTTCCCCACCTCCACCACCCCTACGAAAATGTGCATGCTTTCTATTCATGGTTGTAGATGTGAGGAAGAGGTGTGCAAAGCTTAGAAACCCTAGATTTGAAGAGAGAATTGAGTGTAACCAGGAGAAAATTTTAAAACCCTCTGAGCCTGCGAGCAGGGAATTGAACGTGAATGGAGAAAGGGATGAGTAAGAAACACTTTTCTAGAAGGGATGGAGATGAGGCCAAAAGTAACAACTAGAAATCGATGTGAGGGAAGTAGAAATGTAGAGAAACTCCATAGCTAGAAGAGGAAACAAGAGTAAGGAAGGCAACAAAGATGAAGGAAAATACAAACCTTAGAGAATAGCTAAATTATTCATGACACCAATGTTGGAGCTTGTGTAAACACACATAAAGTTATGCCTCACAACCACATAGGGTGATGATAAATATATACAAGGAAATAGTATTAAGCAAGGGTGGCTAGTTGGATGACTAGCTAACACATTTGAACCACCACCATCTCCTCACATTCATGTGATGCCCCCATGAAGGAGAAGTTAGAATTAATAGTAATAAAATTAAGAATTTGGTGACTAAATCTAAATAAAGAATTTATCCTCAATTTTTTATGATGAGCACCTTTAAAAAGTTTAATCTAATAAATACTTAGGTAGTGATTTCAATGACCATTTAAAATACAACCATGATATCATGAACATCAATTTCAAAGACCATTCAAAATAGAACCATGATATCAAGCAAATAATCATTGATTAAAAAAAAATTGTTATGGTCATGAAAACACACAGGCATTAATTTCAATGGACGTTTAAAATATAACCATGATATCATGAACATCAATTTCAATTTTAATGAGCATTTAAAATATAACCATGATGTCAAGAACATAATCATTAACAGAGAAAAATTGTTATGGCCTTGAAAGAAAATGTATGTTGAAATTTAGGGTTTATGTTATTGAAAACAAATGTAGGTTGAAATTTAGGTTAGAATAATAAAAAATTAATAGTAGAAAAAATTGTCAAAAAATTGTTCTGGTCTTGAAAATAAATATATGTTAAAGTTCAAGTTTATCTCATTTTTTTTTTTGGTATATACATTGATAAGCTAAAAGAGTGTTTGGAAGATGTAGGATGTGTTGACCCCACACTCACTGGTATCGTCATAACTCTTCTCTTTATGCTAACAATATTGTTCTTTCAGCAGGGATTCATGCAGTATCTTTTTTCCAAGGTAGGTATGCTTGTTAATATTGACAAAACTAAAGTCATGGTAATTAAATCCATAAATATCACATGTGATACTTTCATATATGACAACAATTACTTCGAGGAAATTCCTTCATACCAATATATTGGAATCGATATTCATCACCATCTCAACTAGAATTATAGCTTTGTGAAAATGATAAATGGAAGAGAGACATATTATGAGATTAAAAAGAATTGAAATCCAATAGATATTTGGATATGGGATAAAAGACTCATCTTTGAAACTCCCATCGGTCATGTTATTTTACATCAACGTGAGGCTTGGGGTTGTAGTATCTCCATAAACTTGTAGAGGAAAATACAATAGATACAAAAGTAATTTATAACTTGCAATGCCAAGATTAAATGAACTACTCCCTATGTTATCCTCCTAATTGAACCAAGTCTTCCCCCATTGAAAGCGGAACTAGACTAGGTATCTCATGTATAAGAATGAGTTAAACAACATGGAATTTAAGAGGTTTCCTAAAATTTCTTCTAACTCTAGCCAAAACCCCCACCTTTGGCTCAAGCCAGGATTGCAAAAGGATGCCTAGCCATGGCTAGACTATTGAAGGATAAAGGAGGAGATCATTTTTCAAAATAAGGATAATATAAAAAATATTATTACATCAAAATTTATGGAGACATTGTGGTGTGATAAAGAGTTAGAGGGAAAAGAAAATTAAGATATTATAAGGAGGTGATCAACCCCAATCTCAAAAAAAAAAAAACATCTTTTTTTCTTGACTAATGTTAAGAAGAAAATTAACATTGTTAAAATAATAACAAAATTTCATGAGCTTCATAGTGAAATTGGCTATTGGTTAATTCGCAAAACATCATGGGATGAAAGAGTCTATCAACTTTATGACACTAAGAGGGTTGAAGAAGAAAACCATATTCTCTTAGATTGTTCATCTTATACTCACATTTGATCTAATTTTCAAAATATTTGTCACATTACAAAGCTTCTAAATATTTAAGTTAGTAGAACTACGGTGATCTTAGAACACTTCTCTTAATGCTCTTTGAGTATAAAAATAAATGTAAAAAAATCCTAAATAATTTCTTACCTTCTTAAGATCCAATAAACCATATATGTCTTAATGAATGTTAATCATCATTATTATAAATCGTAATGACCATAATGTATTTATATACATCTCATTGAAAAATAAAAAACTATTTAAAAATATTTAATTTATTACTTATATTTATTTCAATAAATTTATTAAATTTAAAATAATAGAATCATATTAACATAATGTATTACTTGAGATCATTTTCTTCATTATAAGATTAAATATGATTCCATTTGATAATGACTCTTTCCAATGGTATAATTAAAAAATGGAGCTCTCATGCAGGAGCATCTAGCTGAAGGGGATCATCATGACAGAGGGTCATTTGGTCTCTGAGAGGACTGAGGAGAAAATTTCAAGTGAACATTTAAATTTCATTTCTTTTATTATTTTAATTTCTTAGTGAAGTAGCATTTAGGAAGATAAAGGTTGAATTAAACGAACTGTTGTAGTTAACTCTTTTTCATTTATCATGTTACTTTTTACAAATCACAACGTAGGTAAAATAAACATTGTTAGAACTGAAAACAAACCATCAAATGTAACTAATAGCAGTTAAGAAGAATTGTTTTCCAAATTCATTCAAAAGACAACAAAATGTATAATAACAAGTTCGATTTTTGTGGAAGAGAAAAATAATAGAAATCTCTGAGCACACAGAAGTTTACATTTAGCATCCCATAACAGTCCATTTATAGTCTTTCATTTTGAGTTGCCTAACACAGTGAAAGAAAGTCATTTTATTTTTATTCTACAGAGTTGACATGTTTTCCTATTTGTATTAACTCAACATGCCAACAGACATCAATACTTTGTCAAAACTGGAGAATCTACAGAAACGTGGACAGATAGTCCCATAGAATTTAAAGCAAACGAGCGAAAGGAAGCTTTGATAATGCACAAGTTCCAGACAACAAGGATAGAGCGAATCAACTTAGGTACTTCCTAACGGAACCCTTTCATTTATTCATAAAAAGAAATAATATAATCTCTGTCAAGTATAAATTACATTCCATACGGAATTCAACACCATTCAAGTTCAACAAGTTCATAATAGAAAACAGGTTGAAAAACCCTAACTTGTAAACCCTATAGTCATAACCCAAAACTGTGATAACGCAAGCCTGAGGACATACAGCTACATTACGCCATAAAGACAAAGGACTCTACGCCTAAATCTAACCAGGCCATGAGTTAAGCCAATGACAACAAAAGCAACAAATAAACAAAGTTGATAAGGAGCGACCCTACCGGGTCTTGCCAGCACGCGATATAGTAGGAGCCAGGGTCTCCAGAATGAACCCACCTGCAACCATTCACCGGAACAAAGGGTAAGAATTATGGGGAGAACAAGAAGGAGCTAAAAGAATAAAATACCAGAGAGCTTAGGGTTTGGAGCTTACCAACAAAGAAACAGAGAATCGAGGTCGCAGTCACCGAAGGGTTTCACTGCTCACAAAGGAGAAACTGAGTTAGTTAACAGAGTAAGAAGTAGGAGTTGATGATAGCAGAGAACAAAAACTTACCTTCATTGTTGTGGAAGGAGCTGAAGCTATAAATCACCGAGACCACAACCTACCAACGTAACAGAGCAGCATAACCAATGAATTTCGAGAGAAATTGAATGAAATAAACTAAGGCAAAGAGCAGTCACTACAGATAAGCGAAATGACTAGCTGAGACTATATACAGAGAAACTCAAAAGCTTCATGACAAGCATGTTTTCCATAGAGTGATAGAGGTTATCAAGCGCCGAGACGGAAGAATAAAATAGCACATAATAGTGTATACTTACCCATTGGTGGAGCCAAGCACATATCCAGGCCAAGACTGAACAAAAACAACAATAGCAGCACATTCACATAGTGAAACCACACCAGAGAACAAAGAGTAAAACCCTCGAGCCACCACAGAAAAATGCACAAATGACTGGGTGAATAGGGTTTGTGAAACATTAACCAAGGCGGGAGTGTGTTACGCGAGGAAGGGACACATGTCCAACATCAACGACGTTGGTACAAATAATAAAGAATGGGACTAAAATATCTGTGCAAATCATTGTAATCACCCACTGATTAAACTAATCATGCAATTAATCACCGCCGAAATCATTACAGTCATTTATACCCATTTTATAAAGTTTGTTGAGAGTAAAGAGGGGGCTAGACCCATCAAGTGGTATCAGAGCAAGAAATTGAAAGTGCCTGGATAGACATGGAAGTTGGAAGACGAGGATGTGGGAGAGGTGTGCGCAGAGCAGCAGATGAAGGACTGAGAGATGAAATAAGGATGCTTACTGCCCATTTGGAGGCAGTTGAAGCAGGAAGGAGAATGGATCCAGAGGTACGAGATGACAGCGAAGAAGAAGCCATAGTTACAACAGATGGATCGGATGAATAAGGGCCGGAGATGAGATTGTTGAGGTCGGTCCTATTGGCTAGCAGCAAGCCTAAACCAGAGATCTAAAATTATGATGACAGCTTGTACACAAAAGTTCTGTTGGACTGGATCAATGAATTAGACAAGTAATTTGAATGTGAAGAGGTCAGCGAGGATCGGAGAGTTAAGTTCGCTACAACAAAGTTGAAAGGAAACGCAACCCTATGGTGGGATAGTGTCCAAGCAGAAAGAAGAAGGATGAACAAGCTGCCAATCAAGAAATGACCAAGGATGGTGGCTAAGTTGAAAGGCAAATTTCTGCCCAAGAATTACTAGATTGCACTACATCGGCAAGTACAAAATTTGAGGCAAAAAGGGATGACATGAGAGAGTATACAGAAGAATTCTACCAGATAAATTTAAGAGCTGGTTACACAGAGGATACCCCAGAGAAAACAAAAAGATATGTAAATTGTTTGAGACTGGAAATATTGGATGGAATCAACATTCTTTCCCCGAAAAATATAGAGGAAGCCTACCAGAGTGCTGTGAAGGAAGAGGAGAAGATCACTAGAAAACAAAATGCTAGGAGAGGACGGGGAACTGGCAGAGGGCGAAGACAGTCCTATGGCAGAGGACAAACTACCAGTAATAGTGAAGAGGGCAGCAGCTCCAAGGCTTCAGGAATAGCAAAAAAAGGAGACAACAATAGAGGTGGCAGGCCATATTAGCGAGGAAGAGGGAATGACCGAGGTAGAGGAGCTAACTATCAGTGCTACAGGTGCCACAAATGGGGCAAAAGATCTTTTGAATGTCCTGTAGCAGAGCAAGCTGGCCAGAGAGGAACGTTTGTTGCACAGCCCGAGGAAGTAGAGGCACTGCCCCAAGAAGTAGAAAATGTGCCAGAAATAGGGGAAGCCTTAGTTTTGAATAAAGTGTTGTTGAAACCAGCCAAAGAAACAGCTGAACAAACTCAAAGGAAAGCATTATTCCAGACAGTTTGAAAGTCGCACGGAAAATGCTGCAAGTTGATCATCGAGAGTGGGAGTACAGATAATTTGGTTGCCACCGAGATGGTAGAGAAGTTGGGTTTGAAGCGGCTGAAGCACCCCACTCCTTACAAGGTGTCATGGTTGCAGAAAGGCCATCAGTTGTTGCTTGACGAACAATGTGAAGTTGAGTTCCACATTGGCAGGTACAAAGACAAGGTTATTTGTGATATTATGCCAATGGACGTGTGTCACATACTACTAGGAAGGCCATGGCAATATGACCGGAAGGTAGTGCATGATGGGAAGACAATCTGCTACAAGTTTGTCAAAGATGGGATCAAGCACACACTTGTGCCCATCAAGGAGGAAGAGACAACAGAAACAAGCGGGACAAAAGCATTACTAATGGGTGGAAAACAGTTTTTGAAGTAGATTGAAGAAAGTGAAGTGAACTATGCTATTGTGAGAAGGGAAAAGATAGTGCTATTGCACATAGAAATGTCTGATTTGCCTGCAGAAATTCAGAAAATCCTACAGGAATTCAGCGATATTGTAGTTGACGATTTACTAGACAAGTTGCCCCCTAAGAGGAGTATCAGTCATCATATTGACTTTATACTTGGAGCAAGTCTACCAAATAAGGCAACATATCGGATGAGCCCCAAAGATAATGAGGAGATCAGAAAACAGGTGCAGGAGTTGCTAGATAAAGCGTTGATAAGGGAGAGTTTGAGCCCTTGTGTAGTACCAACAGTTCTTGCTCCCAAGAAAGGAGGAGAATGGCGAATGTGCACAGATTCGAGGGCCATCAGTAAGATCACCATCAGGTACAGATTTCCACTACCACAAATGGATGATATGATGGACTGCCTAAGTGGGGCAACATACTTCTCGAAGATTGATCTAAAGAGTGGCTATCATCAGATTCGGATCAGGGAAGGAGATGAGTGGAAGACAACCTTCAATACCAATGAAGGGATGTACGAGTGACTAGTCATGCCATTCGGTTTGAGTAACGCTCCTAGTACCTTTATGTGACTTATGAATGAAATGTTGAAAGAGTTCATTGGAAAGTTTGTAATAGTGTATCTTGATGACATATTAATTTTCAGCAAGACTAAGGAGGAACACTTTTGACATGTTCGAAGTGTGTTGGAGAAATTGCAGTAGAATAAGCTATTGATAAATATGAAAAAATGTACTTTCCTACAAAGAGAACTGGTTTATTTGGGCTTTGTAATTGCAGAAAACGAGTTGAAGATGCACCCAGAGAAAATTGCAGTGATCATTAACTGGCAATACCAGAAAATCTTGTTTGAGGTATGTAGTTTTCATGGGCTGGCAAGTTTTTATCGCAAATTTATAAGAAATTTCAGTGAAATCTGCGTGCCTATGTTGGACACTATAAAAAAGGCAAGTCGGCCTTTTTGTTGGACTGAGGCATTAGAGAAAAACTTTCAGCTCTTGAAGAAGAAGATTACAAAAAGACCAATTCTAAGATTGCCAAATCTTAATAAGCTTTTCCAAGTTTGTTGTGATGCAAGCGGTACAACCATTGGAGCTATACTGAGCCAAGAAGACAAACATGTTGCGTTTTTCAGGGAGAAGTTGAACGAGAGCAGGCAGAAGTATTCATCCTATGACAAGGAATTCTATGCTGTCGTCCAAGCACTGAAGCATTGGAGACACTATCTATTGGGGATTCAGTTTGTTTTATTCTTTGATAATTCTGCACTACAATATGTGACGCAACAGCATAAACTGAACCATAAGCATGCCAAGTGGGTCGAATATTTGTAGAGTTTCACCTTTGCGTTGAAACACATCAGTGGCCAGGTAAACAAGGTGGAAGATGCGTTGAGAAAGAGAGCCTTTCTCTTACAGGAAAGTACGATACAAGTGCTGGGCTTTGAGCATTTGAAAGACTTGTATCAGACCGACGTAGATTTCAAAGAGGCTTATGAAGCCTGTCAGAATTGTTTGCTGAGAAACAATAGTCCATGGTTGGACTACAATTTACAGGAGAAGCTATTGTTTAAAGGGGGACAATTATGCATTCCTGATTTTTCGATGAGAGAAAATATTATTTGAGAGAAGCACAGTGGAGTTCTAGCTGGACATTTCAGCATAGACCAAAATTTAGATCACCTTGGACACTTTTATTACTAGCCAAAAATGCGAAGGGATGTGCAGCAATATGTGAGTAGGTGTAAAGTCTGCCAATTGGCGAAAGGACACAGTCAAAACACAGGACTTTACATGCCACTACCTATTCCAAGTAGACTATGGGGCTCAGTCAGCATTGACTTTGTTTTGGGTCTGCCAAGAATGCAGTGAGGTTACGACTCAGTGATGGTGGTGGTACACAGGTTTTCAAAAATGGCACATTTCATCCCTTGTAGAAAAACCAGTGATGCCACTCACGTAGCTCACCTATTTTTCACTGAGATTGTTAGATTGCACAGCCTACCTAGATCTACTATTTCCGACAGGGACGTGAAATTCATAGGACACTTTTGGTGCACCCTGTGGAAGAAGTTGGATACACAATTGAATTTCAGCTCCACATATCCCCTGAAGACTGACGGGCAAATGGAAGCAGTGAACATGAGTTTGGGGAACCTGCTACGGAGCCTGACTGGAGAAAATTCACGATTATGGGATCGTGCGCTTGCTCAAGCAGAATTCACTTATAACGATTCACCGAACCACAGCACATGGCATAGTCCATTTCAGATCCTATATGTCATGCATCCTTGCAAAGTACATGAGTTGCGGGATCTAGGAAAATTGGAAAAGAGATGTGGTGATGGGGAAGATTCCGCCAAAGCAATGAATGATCTACATGAGCAGGTGAAATCAAAGTTGCAGGACAACA
>APFE030621817.1:162948-221242 GCA_000404065.3 Pinus taeda
ATCCAAGAATTGTTCATTTATGTAATGTAAAGGAGGTTGCCCCCTCGAAGAGGCTGAATTCTAAGGCATTGATCTAACTTTTATATCTTTTCTTGAGTTGGTTTCATAACAGTTTGGATCTTACCAACAAAGAAACAGAGAATCGAGGTCGCAGTCACTGAAGGGTTTCACTTCTCACAAAGGAGCAACTGAGTCAATTAACAGAGTAAAAAGTAGGAGTTGATGATAGCAGAGAACAACAACTTACCTTCATTGTTGTGGAAGGAGCCGAAGCTATAAACCCCTGAGACCCCAACCTACCAACGTAACAAAGCAGCATAACCAATGAATTTCGAGAGCAACTGAATGAAAGAAACCAAGGCAAAGAGCAATCACTACTAATAAGCGAAACGACCAGCTGAGACTATATATAGAGAAACAAAAAACCTTCATGACAAGCGTGTTTTCCATAGAGTGATCAAGCGCCGAGATGGAAGAAAAAAATAGCACAGAACAACATATACTTACCCACCAGTGGAGCTGAGCACATATCTAGGCCAAGGCCGAACAAAAACCACAATAGCAGCACATTCACACAGTGAAACGACACCAGAGAACAAACAGTAAAACCCTCGAGCCACCACAGAACAATGCACAAATGACTGGGTGAATAGGGTTTGTGAAACATTAACCAAGGCGGGAGTGTGTTACCCAAGGAAGGGACATATGTCCAACATCCAACAATGCTGGTACAAGCAATAAAGGCTGGAACTAAAATATCTGTCCAAATCATTGTAATCATCCACTGATTAAACTAATTACGCAATTAATCACCACCGAAATCATGACAGTCATTTATACCCATTTTATAAAGTTTGTTGCAAGTAAAGAGGGGGCTGGACCCATCAAGCTCCCAACTACTTCTCTAGGCTATGGCCTTTCACCCTTGCTGGATCTCAATGAAATAATATTAAAAAATATATTATATTTAGTCAAATGTCGAGATTTAACACCTATCAAATAATGAAAAATTTGCATGATTATTGAGCTTAGAGGTGTTCTACAACTTAGTATGAGGAGATGTTGTAATGTTTGTAAATGAGTGTAAATATTTATATATTGGTTCAATGTGGGAGAGATGTTGCAGTAATTGTAAATGCATGACATTTAAAGGCCAACTTAATATGGAAGAGATGTTATAGTGTCGGTAAAATAAAGCATTAGATAAAAAAATAATAACAAAACATAATGTCCACTTAATTAAAAAATAATAATTTGTTGTCTTGTAATTTTGTGTTTATTAATAAAATTACAAACTAATTTTCCCAAGGAATATTAGCTTTTGTAAAAAAATGCATAAAAAATGATAATATACATTGGTCAATGCTGAACTAGTAGTTGTTAATAGAGAAATTGAAACCTATAGTCTTTCTTTCACAAGAACTAATAAATGGAGACGTGAAGTTGATAAATTAGTTGTTGACTCAAGCACAATGACTTCATAATTTTTGGTGGATAGTAACCACTAGTAAATCTACACCTTTACAATTTTACTATGAAAACATAAATACAGGTGGGAAGTAACTCTTAGTATTTATATTTATTTACATCTTATTTTTATTTATTTTTTATGAAAACTTTGTTTAAATTATTGTAGGAAGTATGCTAAATATGCTATTTACTTGAGTATGAGCTATTTTCAAGGATTGTATTGGATGGTTTTCCTGTAAAGGTTGAGAATAAAAAATTACTATACAAATATCTAAAAATCATACATCAGTATTGTAACCATATCCATAAATTACACCCATATCTATAAATTATGACACAAAATATGTGAGATAGTTATGCACATTGCATTATATGGTGCAAAGGTTGCAATAAGACCTTAAGTTATGGTCCAATCAAATGTTTGAAAAATAGTATTTTTAATAATTGAAAAAATCATATTTAATTTTCAAAATTAAACATTATAAGTTTCATTGGTCAATGTTAAATCAATAATAGTCAACAAGAAAATCAATTGCTAGAGTCATGCGAGAGAATAATAATAATGATTTGTATTCCAAAACATATAATTAAAAGTATCTATCTATCTATATCATCAAAAATATGCATATCACATTAAAACAATTATATTAAAGAAATTACAAAACATATTGGGATTTTAATATAGTTTAAAATAAGAAAATCTTTATATGTATAAAAGTGAAATTTATATACATATAAATAATATTATTAAGAACTAGCATTGATTAATCTAGAAAATACAATTAATGCTCCAATAGGAGATAAAGATTGCACTTGTGGCCCTGCCTGCAATACGACCTGCATTGTTCCATGAGCGCTATCCCTACCCTGCTTCCTCTCAGCCTTCAGCGTTTTGCCACAGAACACACATTGAGTTCTTAACCATGGATGCGCCCTCGGGAGGGGCGGGATCATCCCCCCTCCTCATATCGATACCTCCTTTGACAATACCAAACGCGCAGATTCTCTGTTCAAACCAGGGGATTTCCCAGGGAAAGATCAGGGTACAGAACCTGCCAACAATGAAGCTGGGAACTCAGAGGCACGTGATGCGACTGCCAATGACAAAGGCGTGAACCAAAAGTCCCCAACGTCATAGCCAAAGGCAACCTCGGCAACATGCATTCCGAAAACTGCAGAAAGAATCAAAGTCGATCTCCCCAGTCAAAGAATCAATAGCAAAATCCAATTTATGAGTGATCGTGCACTCATAGGCAAGTTCCTCGGATTCTGGCCAACTGAAAAGGCCTTGCATGGTTGGATAGCTTTAAAATGGAAGCCTAAAGGACAAGTTACTCTGCAGCTTGGTCCCAAAGGCTTCTTCACTGCAATTTTCAACTTTTTGGAGGACAAATCTCTCATATTTGAGGGAGGCCCATATTTCGTTAACTCTTCTGGTCTGTACCTTCGAGAATGGAAAGAAATATTCAACCCAGATAAAGAAGACTTCAGTTGGGATCTAGTATGGATACGCATGTATTCCCTTCCTACGAAATACTGGAACGAGGAGAATTTAACGAACATAGGCAACAACCTGGGGGTCTTCATCAAAGCTGCTGAGGAAACCAAAACTTGAAGATACACCTCATATGCCAGGATCTGTGTTCAAATGCATCTGACCAAAGCTCTTGCAGACTCGGTAAGTCTATTTCATGATGATTTTGAATGGATCCAAACAATAGACTACGAGCATATTCCTTTTTGTTGCCAAAAATTCCATGAACATGGCCATCTTTTCAGGGATTGTCCTCTGAATCTTCAGCCCAAAACCCCAGTTAATGATTCTACCAAAGAATCTGAAGGATTTACTAAAGTCCCTAATCACCGACGGCATGCAAAGAAAACTCCCGCAGCCCCAGAAAGCTCCAACAAACCTGACACCCAGAACATATTTATCATTCTCACCTCTCAAGACACCACAGAGGATCAACATGCAGCTCCTTCGGCGAACCCTTCTCCCTCCTCATCCTCCCGGATTCCAAAAGCTTCTTTGCCATCCTCAGCCTCCGCTCTCTCTCTCCCTCCCAACCCGACATCATCTGAGAAAACTGTTCCAGAGATCACCCTGCAGTCTTCTTCAATGGAGATAGATGCTGCTCTAGCCCTCAGTATTCATGACAATACTATCAAGGAAGATTAGAATACTCCTACAAATATGGATGAGGATCCAGAGAGTGTAAGCTTGGAAAGTCTGGACATTCTCAAATTGGAAACAACATGCAAACAGAGAGAATAGAACACAATACCCCCTGGTAAATCGAAGGGCTGGAAGGAGTTCTAACCAAAGATCAACACAATAAATGTCTAGGTATACAAGCCGAAAGTCCATGGGATGGAAAGAAAATCTTGAAATAAATGAAGAAAAGAGGGCGCAAAATGGATTTGCAAAGGACCATTATCATGGGAGAAATGCTAGTGGAATCTGGGAGATTCCCCAAGCTGACAAAGTTCTACAAATCTCAACCCCACTGTTCCTCATGAAGCTCATTTCCTGGAACGTGAGAGGGCTTAATAGCCCCTCAAAACACAGAATTTTAAAACACTTGGTCCAACAAGAAAAGCCCACATTAGTTTTTCTTCAAGAAACAAAAAGTAACAACACTATTACAGAAAGGATTCTTAATAAGGTATGGTCAGGATGTCGCTCAGTCTCAGTGGATGCTTCAGGTGCTTCTGGAGGGTTGGCAATCTTGTGGAACCCACAGGTACTCACCCTTCAAGACTTTCATGCCTCTCATTTCCTCATCCAAGCCACCTTCCATCTCATCGGGGCAAACATTCACGGTCATCTCTCCAATGTTTATTTTCCGCAAAATTCACAACAAAAACTGGATCTATTGGATACACTTACAACTCTCAATTCAAATAGGTAGTTTCCCCTATGGATTGGTGGCGGTGACTACAATATCATAATGGCTTTGGAGGAGAAAACAGGTGGCAGATCGAAGTTAGAAGGTGACATTATTGGTTTCAAAGATTTCATTCAAAGCAACCAATTAATGGACATTCAGACTTCAAATGGTATATATACCTGGACCAATAAACAAGGGGGACCTTAGCACATTTCTTCCAGGCTAGATCGTTTCCTCATCTTAGACAATGCCATACACCTGGGTGGGGACTTTCATGCCTCCATCATGCCTCAAGGGGGATCCGATCACTGGCCCATTATGTTAGAATGGACGCGCCCAGGTACAAAGTGCAACAGACCTTTTCGATTTGAAGCCTTTTGGTTCTCACACTCCAACTTCAAAGCAGTGGTTAATGAGGCCTGGAAATCCTTTCTCCCCCCTGAAGGAGCCAAGATGTTCCAGTTCCAACAAAAATTAAAAAACCTCAAACAAGTTCTCAAAATCTGGAATCGAACTCAGTTTGGCAATATCTTTGAGCATCGAAAAAAGTTGGAGCAAGAAATGTGCTCACTCCAACAGAACATCATCCTGGAGGGGAGGATAGAAGAGAATTCGCAATAGGAGCAGACCCTCTGGACCGAAATTGAAGCACACAGGCAGGAAGAAGAAATCATGTGGCGACAAAAGTCCAGAATCCGGTGGCTTAAGGAAGGGGAGAAAAATACAAAAATTTTCCATAGATCTACCACCCAAAGAAGAATGCACAATAATATCGCCTTCATCAACAATCGCCAAGGGGAGAGATTAGAAGAGCATGAAGAAATGGAACAGGAATTCAAAGAGTAATTTCAGGAAACTCTCAGGGAACAACCAGGAAGTAGAGAACAAGCCATTCGATCAATCACGTAGCACATCCCTAAAATTATAACGGAGGACCACAACACTAAGCTGCTCCAACCCATCTCAATGCAGAAAGTGGAAGATGCTATGGCCTAACTTAAGGATGGTAAGGCACCTGGTCCTGATGGTTTCACCGCCAACTTTTTCACGAGTTTTGGGAGCTCATCAAAACAGAGGTTTGGGAATTAGTGGAGGAATCAATATCCATGCACTGGATTCTCCCCTGCCTAAACACTACTTTTTTAGCGCTAATTCCTAAAGGGAATGAACCCAACACGCCCGACAAATACAGGCCAATTGCATTGTGTAACGTCATCTACAAACTCATATCCAAAGTACTGGCGAACAGGCTCAAACCTCTTCTCCCTCTTCTCATCTTGCCAGAGCAAATAGGATATGTAGAAGGGTGACAGATAATGGACGACATTATTCTTTCAAATGAAGTGATCCACTCTCTGAAGCTTCTAAAAAATCTAGGTATGATTCTTAAGCTAGATCTCTCCAAAGCTTTTGATAAACTTAGCTGGAATTATATCCAACAGATAATTGGCATTTGGCTTCAACGCAACTTGGACAAGATGGATCATGAATCTCATCTCCTCTCCTTGTTTTTTGATCCTGCTTAATGGTTCACCCTCTGCGCCCTTCCGTCCTTCCCACGGTATCCGTCAAGGGGATCCCCTTTCCCCTTTCCTATTTGTTCTCATGGCAGAAGGCCTCAATTGCCTGCTTCATTCTGCAATCTCCTCTCACACCCTAAAGGGCATTTCTCTCCATGGTTTTCAACCCTTATCCCACCAACAGTTTGTAGACGATACCATGCTTTTCGGCCACCCATATACTCAAGAGGCTTCCGCCTTCAAGACCCTGCTTTCTCTCTTCTTTGAAGCCTTTGGGACCTCCATCAATGCCTCCAATTCCCAAATTTTCTTTTTTCATACCCCCTCCATCACTCAAATGAATATTGCCAGGATTCTGGGGTTCTCTATAGCCATGCTTCCCTCGAAATACTTGGGAGCTCCTTTGTTGGACTCAGCCATAAAACACGCCTCCTGGAGAACCCTCCTCAACAAGTTGGAATCCAGACTCTCCTCCTGGACTTTCCTCTCACTCAATATTGTTGGAAGACTCATCTTGATCAAATCAGTTCTCCAGGCCATGCCTCTTTATCTCTTCTCTATTCTGGTAGCGCCCAAATGGGTACTCAAGATCATCCGCAATCTAGAGAGAAATTTTCTTTGGGGATCCTCTAGTCTCAATAGGAAATGGGCTCTTGTCAATTGGAATGAGGTCTGTCAGCCAAAATCAGCAGGTGGGTTAGGATTAAGGGATCCCCTTCAAAGCAAGAACACAATGGGAGCCCGCATTTGGTGGAACTAGATCTCCAAGCCACATATACCTTAGGCACGACTATGGCAAGCAAAATATGCGCTAGGCAATCAATGGAATGACCTTATCAGAATCAGTACCACTACTCCAGGTTCTTTGATTTGGAATGCCGCCAAGCTTCACAGTGCCTTCATCCAAAAGCATAGTTTTTGGGAAATTCATTCAGCCACCACAGCTATATTTTGGGAGGACTCATGGCAACAACTCCCAAAACTAGCCTCACTCTTCCACAAGCCCATCTGGCAAGTTTCTATGCAGCAAGCTGATCTAATCCATGTTCATCAATTCTGGCAGTAGCGAACGCCCCAAGACTTTCAACTCTGGAAATCAGCTAGCACCTTGCAGGCAAATTGGCAAGTGGAAACCTACACAGAGATTGATCAAGAGTTAAATCACAGAAGGATCAAATACTCAGATCAAAAGGATAAGCTGCGATGGGGACACATGCCAAAAGGAATGTTTACTACCAAGGAAGCATACCATCTTCGCTATCCACCCATGTAGGCAGACAAGGATCAGCTTTGGGACCAGGTTTGGCAACCAGGAATTTGGCCTAAGGTTTCCACTTTTCTATGGCTCCTGAGCAAGTGGCGAATCCTCACCTGGGACAATTTGCAGAAACGAGGTTTCATTGGACCATCAAGGTGCCCCAACTATAATCTCAACTCTGAAACCATCCTGCGTCTCATGGATACTTGTCCCCTAGCAACTCAATTATGGGAGAGAATTGACCAATGCAACAGAAGATTGAGTAGATGATAGGGAGATATTACAGACACCATAAGAAAATGGCCAAATCATCCTTTCCAAAGCCTTCTTCTAAACTCACTGTGGAACCTCATCCCGGGCTTCATCTACTAGATATTATGGAAGGAGAGAAACAATAGAGTCTTCAACAACATCAACAGGGCAACTGACACTCTGTGGCTTCTTCTCAAACAAAATCAAGAAACTCTTGCTATTAGACATTGGCAAGACTCGGACCTGCCAGACTCTCCTCAGGAACACCTCATTATGAAAGCTTGGAACCTGGACCTCACCTTTTTGGCTCAAGTCAAGTCCAGACCCCCAATTAGCTCCGCCTCTCCCCTCAATTGGTCCCTCCATGCTCCCAACTCTTACAAATTGAACTTTGATGGGGCAGCCAAGGGCAATCCCAGGCCGACTGGTTATGGAGGTGTCTTCAGGAACGAAATAGGTACAATATTGCATATATATTATGGAACAATTGGAAACGACACCAACAACGCTACTGAATTGGAAGGATTATGGAAAGGTATTTGCATAGCAGAATAGAAATTTTTTTTCCCTCTTGAGATAGAAGGGGACTCTCTTATCCTAATAACAGGAGCCACAAAGATTCAAACAGGCACCTTGGCAGCTACGATTGCCTCAAGTTGGAGGTTGCTCAGTAGAGTGGAACAAATCTAGGAACGACTCAGGACCCCACGGAGCATCACCTTCAAGCATATAAGGCGCACTGCCAACAAAGTAGCAGATAGATTGGCCAATCAGGGGGTCAACTAGCAACTCCCATTCTTCTCAGGCCCTCTTTGCGACTTTGATGATGCATACCTCAAACATGAGTGCACTTATTTGGTGCAACAGGATTATTATCTCCTGGATGCGGGTGAATAGTTGGTTCAAGGATATGGAGGTGGCATGGAGGGTGGGCACATGGCTGCCCACAAACGCCAGATGTAAATGTAGCAAAACGGAGACATGGTCTCCCACATTTTTATTTATTACAACGTTAACGCTGCCCTCCCTTGAATTCGCTTTATCTGCTATGGCGACTAATCCAGTACTCACTCCCGTTTCTCCTCCGCGCACATTCAGGCTCATCGAGGTAGCAGCTCCTTGCTGTTCCTCAAGCGCTAACACCATTCCCTGCTTCCCTTCGGCTCTGGTTCATGGTGCTGAAAGTCATTAGCGTGCTCAGTCTCCTTTACAGTCGGTGTACTCACTCCTAAGTCGCTCCCCTGCCATTCCCTCTCCATTTGTTAGTCCTGCTCTACACATCATGCCTAGAGAACGACCCAGAATGGGGTGCAGACGGGGTAGTTCTCGTGGCCGAGTCTTCCGCTAGCCATCCTCTACCATTTCGAACCCCTCGTCGAACGATTCAGAGTTCTGCTGCAACAGATATCCTACCATAAGAAGTGGCAGGGGCAAGGGAAGAGGGCAAGTCACTGCTGATGTTTGTTCACACCATTCTCACCGGCACATAGCTTGATTCCGCATTCCCTGTTCTATTGGAAACTCATCCTTCATCGTTTTAGTTACAGTTGAAATGTGTGAGGACGTTGTGGGTTTAGGGGAGGTTGATCCTGGGGCTCCTCTGGAACATCGGATGGCAGACCAGAACGTCTCCCAGCACTGAGATTCAGGTGGCTTGCCTATTATGAATACAAATGCAAATGCTGGCCCTAGCGCACCAGAAGGAGGTGACCCTTCAATTTCTGCGACCCATCCTTCTGAATCCAAAGACTCAGACCATTTTGGGTGCCGAATTGTAGAAGAACAACCTTCAACCTCGGATGAAGATTTAACTAGTCTGCGCCTCTGGTTTTGGTCAGTTGCTGAAGAAAGAAGTTCAAATCCCTCTGGATACATAGTTTTCATGCTTGTAAGCTCGCTAAATCAGGTCTCGGTCAATTCTATATGTCGGTCTCCACTATAAGTGTGACTTTCTCTATTATGATGGTGTCTGTATATGTTGATGTTTATGTCCAAAAGCTAGTTGTGCACAAGTCAGTCCTGGTCACTGTATGGGTCAGTTTTTGGTCACTATGTGGGTCAGTTTTGGTCATTTTCAAGATTTGGATTCTCATGTTTTCAGATACTACAAATCTTGATGTAAGTCAAGACGCACGTTCTCTAGTAAGTAAGTCAAGAGTTTTTTGTAAGAAGGCCAACTCCATGGCTAGAATGCTCGAGGCATCTACCTCTTTGTAATATCTTTTTGTATCAATATAGGAGTAGACCAATTAAGAAAAAAAAAGAACTAGCATTGATCCATCTTAATTCTAGTTTTATTGAGGGTTGAGAGGAATCAACTTTGGACATTGATTTTCGGGATTTTATTCCAAAGTCTACAAAAATTTAGATTAAAATCCTTGATCCTGTCATTATTGTCATCATGGATTTATGTGAACTTTGGAAAACATGTACGATACACAACTGGGTGAGCATATCCTCACATAAATACTCATTCCATTTCATCGAGAAAGAAATTATTCTTACCACCAATGAAATATATGAGTCATATGTTAATTGCATTAAAAAAACTTTGGCCATAACATCACCATGCTGAATTAAATGAATATCACATATAGTCAAAAATTAATTGAAATGTTTTATGGGATCCACAACACCATCACCACTAAACACATGAAGAATTCCTTATAGAAGAACCCTAAAAATATGTTTCTCTCCTCTCAGTTTAAGGGGGATAGATCTTTGTCTTCTTTGATGATTCCTTCTTGTGTTATTTCCTTGCTTGATTCTTCTTCATTCATATTTTATTTCATATTTCATATCCATCGTATCTTCTTCTTTAAGAATTTCTTTTGAAATAGTTGAACTTCCTAATTGATCTCTTTGAACCATATAAAAAACTATTCATCTACTCCTTTTTATTGGTCGTATGAAAGTTTTCGAATCCTCCAACGCTCAACATGGGTTTCTATGTTGAACTAGAAATTACAATATTGTTCAAGTTCATGTTGACTCAATGCAATTTATAAGACTAAGTCATATTGATGGAGCACACTCCTTTGATCTTCAAGTCCATTTGATAGTTGGGGATAAACTCAATTTGAGATTCATAGAAACTTTATTGGTCTTTGAAATCATCCTTTTATTTAGTTCTCCATTGTGGCCACCAATAAATTTTAATCATTGGGATTTATCAAAATCACAAGGATAACTTTGGAAAGAAATACTTTCTTCCTTCTTTTTATAAAGGTGCCACTTCTCTTTAATAAATAATATAAAATATAAAAATATAGAAAATAAAAGATGAGATATTTAAATATTCACATTGATATAATACATTCACATTCATATGATACATCATTTATATAAACATGAATAAAGTTGAATATTATCAATTTTCAACACAATTATAAGTAAATATCACACATTTAGATATATGAAAATATTAATGGAATTAATTCTAGAGAACTTTAAAATATAAGCATATTTAAAATTATATGGATGTAAGGAGTTATGCACTTGTAATATTAGTCTTATACCTCAAAGTCAAAATATCACACTAGAAGTGAACTCTGATTAATTCACTAGGGAACCTTTCAAAATATATATAGATGTTTAAAAAAGCGTTTATGATATCCATGTTTTTAAAATGCATTTATCCATTTAACTATCGAGATGGCACTCTTGCAAACCATATAAAGAAGAAAAAGACCTGAAAGATGAATGAAATTACAATTAGGAATTAACCTTGATACTTAGAAAACTTCAAAGTTAAGAAGGTTGAATTAGCAGTAAGTGGGAAGAAAAGGTAGGGGAACAAAATTAAACAAACTAATTACAATGTTGGAAAAAGAAGGCTCTCCCTTTTGTTGAATACCTCCTCTATATAAATAATGGATGCATGTTGAATATCTAACCATCAAAAGTATTGATGAGTCATATTGGAGTCAATATATCCTGTAGAGGATCTTTGATCCATTGTTCGATGTAATCATATAATGGTACAATGATTAATTCTTGCTTTCCTAAAAATTCAAATAATTCATCTTTGATATCTTTTAAATCATAGGTAGCCTATTGTACTATTTCTTATTGGTCTTCATTTTTATTTAGGAAATGAATTAAACATTTTCAAGTTATTCTTTGGGAAATTCAACAATTCTATTGAAGTCATTACCACATGTGATATATAGTATATCAATGCACTCTTGAATTTGCACTCGATTTAATAACATTGCATCCATAATTAAAAATGGGACCTTACAATTCCCTAGCCACCTTAATTAACTTAAAGAATAAATCACTCATTTTTTTTTGTTAATGTTGTCACATTTGGAAAATAATTCTTAGAGTGTATTGATTCTTTCATTCCAAAAAGCCCTTAATTTCTTCATTATATATTAATACGATTTTTTTTGTTCTTTTCTTTATTCTTCTTTCATATATGACATCTTCATAGTAAACATAGTTAAGACCTAGGCTTGTAGAACATCTCATAATTCTATAAATTCATTTTCAAATATTCAATGAGATAATTAACTTTGATGGACAAATTGGCTCAAGTCATTGCCACTTCCTATGCTTCCAAGATTACGCCAATCCTTTTATTTATTTTATCAGCTACATATTACCATATTATGATTATTAAAATTGAATATTCTCTAATCCTTAAACTACTTTTCAATGTGTCTTATAGAAATTGACTTGGCTTGATGGTGGATATGGGTTTAGTGAATAGTAGCATAGGAAACAAACCCATCTCCAATTATTTTATTCTCTTCCTTAAATTGAATAAAAAAATTCATCTCTAATTTCCTAATGCAATTCAAACAATTTGGACTGTTTTATTCCTTTGATGTCAATTTTTGAGTTTACCTTATCAACCACCTACCTATTTTGGTAGTTTACTTGTTCAAATTGTATTTTATTCAAAATATTCTCATACAATACATGAAGTAATGTAACTAATTCAATCTCAAAACAAATAGGTTCTTCTCGAGCTAGTTCCTTAGCAATGGACTGGCCTTCAAACATGTTCTTTTTGGCCCAATCTAGTAGTCTCACTATTTCATCAAGGTCATCAATTTCCATTAATTGAATATTCACTTCCTTCGTACATGATAGTACTCCCTTTAGTGTTATTTCTCTTTCTCTTTGAACTTACTCTAGCAACATGAACATTTTCCATATTGAGTTTGGGGTGCTTACCATCAACACCTTCTCCAACACCATCATTATTACTTCTCCTTGGCTCTTTTCTTGCAGATTAATTGTAGATGCAAAAGTACTCTTTTAGGATTATTGTGGGGTAGAGCTAGAACTCACAATAAAATGTCCATGTTGTATTATTTGTTGGTACTATGCAGGGAATTGATATCCTCATGAAAGACTTCATGGGTATCAAGTAAAATATAATTGTCTCCTCCACCTTCCACATGTTTTTCTTGAACGAGCACACCATATCTAATAGAATTAAATTGAGTCACGAAATAGTTTCAAGGTTAAAATCATTGATTTCTTCTAATCCATTTGATTTCAAAATCTCTAGATAAGTAGCATATTCATCTATGTTGGAAGTACTTTTGATGCTAAAGATGTTGAGTCTTGTAGGAAAAGGTATGGATTGTTTCTTTCTTTTTTCATTAAATGAATGTGCCAAATGTCTATATTGTTGGCATCATTCCACCAAGAAAAAAATATCAAAAACATATATTGGAAGCACTAATGATTTCCTTCAAAATTGAAAAACTGAATTAACAAATACTCTTCTTAAATATACTTGAAAAATTCCCTTTGCTTACAAAAAGGCCAAGACTTCAAAGGAGCATTTACTAGTTGTACAACCAACCAACATTTTCCTACATTCTACAAGAAAAAAAATATCTATTGAATAGAAATGGAACTAAGTTTGGTGCTTCAAAAGTGACAAGTACTAGAACTATACTAGGTTAAGATTGGAATTTCAATGTTGTGACCTAAGTATGCCTCTGAACACATTGCAATAGACGATAACATAAAAAAAGTATGAAGCCATATAAAACTTCTTTGTTTGAGTGAAAATCCCAAGTTACTATGAAATTTCAATGAAGATTGAATGATCACAATAAAAAATGGCCTCCTCATTAACATAGTAATGTAAAACATAGATAAAATATCTATGAACAAAATGAGTGGATTCTTGACCAAGAATCATTATGAATAACCAAACAAATTCTATGTATGAACTATTTAACATGCATACCTCAATTTTACTTGCATTAACCAATTCTTTGGTAGGCCTCTTTAAGAATTTCTTAAGAATACCTTTTCCTCCATTGTAATTAATGAGAAAGGTATTAGCCTTTGCAATCTTGGAGTCTTGGTTGGCTTCAGGAAGTTGAAGCATATTTATGAATAACTTAGGAGTTAGGGGAATGGGAGTTCTATTATTTTATTCAAGTTGCATATTTTTTTCTACTATCAAATTTGTTAGCACACTAGGAAACTGAATCTGGGAAATCCAAAACTTCAGGGATGCACCTAACGTGTGAAATGTTTTAGGTCTAAGCCTTGTTATTACTCTTTTATTTTGGGTTGAGTTCTAAATATCACTGGTAAGAAAATGATGACTAGAAATCATGGTCTTGTCCCCCAAATGTGTTAATAGTATGTCCACAAAAAGATTTTCTTAGTATGTTTGGAATATTTCTTTTGATACTTATTAACAATGTTCAAGATGAAAATGAACTAAAACTAGTTAATTGAGAACTTTGTTGGCATTTAGTATTTCATTAACATCATTTGTGTGAATACATGTGAGGAAAGTTGGTTCATAAATAACACCATTGCTTTATTTTGTAAGGATAGCTAAATCTCAGTGAAGAACATGCCTTGTTCATTATAACGGTGAACTTTGGCAATGTGAAGTATACACTAGCTATGATAATTCGATGTTTTGAAAATATACGTGGAAATTTAATGGATGTGGGATAAAGGACACAGGGTATGGGATAGTTTTGGGAAAGGCCCTCTTGCATTCACATACAAAAGGAATGGTTAACTACAAAAATTGCTAAGTATGGATCTTTGCGAGTTGCTAAGAGGTATGAAAGAGAAAGTCATACGGATTTGGAATGAGAGGTAGTGAGTGAAAAAAAGATCTCCTTCAACTCACATCAAAATGGTACATTTTAAGTGTTGTGGAGTGAAAAAAGAAGAGTGTGGGCTAACTTAACGGAAAAGAGAACCCACAAATCACATACACGAAAAAATTTCTAAGTTTCATAAGTGATTCATGTTATGAAATATGCAGGAAATAATTGGGTTAAAACACAACCCACAACCCACATATGTAAACAAATGACTAATTGTCGAAAAATGAAAACTCTTAGTTATATTATAGCTATAAAAGGCATAATACTATTGATTAATGAATGCTAGTCAATATTGCTACTACTATGAGTGGATCAAACCCTATCTAGGTTGAATATCAAAAAACCTATGACATGTTCTTGTTATCCATTGTAATCTTTATCCAATTTCCAAAGTTCTACCGTAAAAACAAAAACAATTGAAGATAGTTTGACTTATGTAAATTGGTCTATTTACAAACATTCATTTTTAAAAATATATATTATTAAATAATCTTTTAACTACAACAATAAGGCTTGTAATTTCATAATTGAATTAGACAATCATGAAACAATGAAGCAAAGGTATTATCCATCAAAGCTCGACAATACAAAAAGAGAAAGTTTAACGAAGCTAAATAAGTAAAAATGATATGAATGTTTGCTTCTCTTAGAATCAACACTTGTTTATATTGATTTAATTACTATCCATAATCAAAATCACCTTTTCTAGAATTATTTGGTTTTGAGAACTATCTTTACCCATAGAATTATTTGGTTTTGAGAACTATATTTACCCAATTCATCAGTTTGTATACCATCCACCATTCCTTAAGTTCATTTGTTTATATATGGAGTCCATCATATAATAATTTAAATATGGAGAGTTCTTGTGTTTAATTTCGATTAAAGGTCATGCTTCTTGTGGTAGAAATTTAGGGTCTTTGTACACCAAATTCAAAGCCTTGTGGAGCCTATGTTTCTTGCAGGATTACTCTGCAATAGTTCCGATGCAACAAGATCCAATTGGAGGAGTTTCACTTTGCCTTAGTGTAAGCGTATATTCAAAAATGAATTTATGATAATAAGAACATATGTTGTGGATATGCTTCTTTAGGTTCAAAGTATTATGTAAAACCAATAGAAAAAGGAGTTTAGGATCGATTTCCCAACTCATCCAATTCATTCATTTACGAAGGAGATTTTGTTTTCGGGATGGTCGTTTAATGAGAATGCTTTGGGTACGGCACGCAATGACAAAAGAGGAACATTTTAAAGAGTCACATTATTTCTTTTAATGAAAATAAAATTAAGGGAAACTTAAGACACTTTCAAAAGTGTTGTTGAGATGAAAACTTTATGTAATTATAAAGAAGTGGAAGTTAAAAAAACGATATTGTAATTTGAAGTAATTGTTTTACATTGTTAGGAGGGGTTGAGAGCCTTTGAAAATAAGCATCCCAAGAAAACTCTACATTTTTCGAGAGCAAATGGAATAATGGTGATGCTATTTAAGTAAAGTTTTTAGCTTCGATAATATTATGTGTATTTTAAGAAATTGTGAACTTTCTTTTGTGATGAATGTATTACAAGTTTAAAGATTATTTCAATTTTTGTAGGATCTACTCTTATCTCTCTACGGGATATGTGATGATCTAAAACAATTCCCTTAGTAAGGTGCATTCCAAGTAATAAACATTATTTCATGGCACTTTAACAAAACCCTTTCAAGGTTTCTTAATGATTCTTGAAAAGTGCTATTATATATGGTGAAATCATCCACATATATCTCAACATAGTCATGGATCAAGTATGAGAAAATTAAAAGGAAAACCCTTTGAAATGTGGTAGGGGCAATGCATATTCTGAAGAGTAGTACTAGGTAAGCATAAGTTCCCTATGGGTAGGTGAAGACAGTCTTCTCCTGGTCTTAAAGGGATATCTAGATCTACTTATAACCAATGAATTCATCGAGAAAAGATAATTATTTATTTCCTGCTAGGGTATCCAAGACGTGGTCAATGAATGTTAGTGGAAAATAATCCTTGAGGGTTTTCTTGTCAGGCTCTCTATAGTCAATGAATATGTGCCATTTCTCATTTTTATTGGGCATAATGACCAATGGAAAAACACATTTTCTATCTTATATAGGATCAGTGAAATTTACATTGAATAGTTTTTGTTACTCCTCTTTGACAATATTTTGAAGAGTTGGATTCATTATGTGTTGGAGTTTTCTAATAGGTTGATCATCCTCCTTAATGTATATATGGTGAGTACATATGCTAGGATGAGTACCTTTCATATCATTGCAACTCCAACAAAATACATTGTTATGCTTTTGTAGTGTTTTTATGAGTTGATCATGTTGAGGAGCTTATAGGTTGGAGCTAATATTTAAAGTTTTCCCTCGATAAAATTTCAATTGATGTAGTTTGATTTGTAGGGTAATTAACAATTGGAATAGATGAATCAATTTTCACTTCCATATCTTCTAATTAGAAACTCTCTAGAGGGTGTGATCCCATAATATGTCCCAAAGAGAGGTATACTAGAGTACGATTTGGATATGTTATGAAATTGCAAATGGGATCATCTTTAGTTTCTCTTGCAAAAATTGATACCTAGTCTAAGGAGAGGAGAGGTTTCAAACTTCTTTATCTATATATTCTACCCAAGAAATTATCTCAGGGTTAGGTGAAGGCTTAACAATAGGGTAGAGTGTGAGAATTTTAGTAGAGTTCTCATGGTATATTATCATATCTTCTAATCTACAACCAAGATAGGGACTTGTTGTGGCCAGCTAAGGTTTGCCTAATATCAATGGGTACAATCCTAAGATGGAATTCGCTTATAATATCATAAATTCTATTGGATATTTCAAGAATCCATAGAAATCATGACATCATCTATAATGTCCTCTAGCTTAACTATAGACCTATTGGCTAATTGAAGAATAGTCGGTGTCGGCCGAAGGTTAGTTAACTAGAGTTTATCTATTGTTTCCTTTGTCGTTACATTAATGGAAGGCCAAAGATCAACCAAGGTATTATATATAGGAATATTATTAATATAAACATTGAAGGATAGACTCCAAAGATCTACATATTTAGTCATAAAGAATTTTACTAGCATCAAATATGCTAGCTTCTTGATGATGTGGACCATTAGGGGGTCCTTCTTCCTTATTTTTGGCTTTCTCAAATGTAACTCCTAAACATAATTTACATATATTATGACATCTTTGATTTCTTGAAAAAAATGAATTTTTACACATATATTTCTCAATTATCCTAGAATATTAAATTTAGGTTGTAACAAAGGCTTATCTATAGATAATATCTCTATATATAGTGAAGTTAGAGTAGCTTCATATTTTTTGTGTTGATTTTTGTTCTCTAAGGAGGATGTTGGTGGGTCTAAGGGAGGGTTTTGTTTTTGTAATTCATGACCTTCCTTCTCATCATCGTGTTCTTGGATGAGAGAGGAAGTATGGTCATTCACCACCTTCCTTGAGCATCATTGAATATCATCATAGTCCAGAGAAGAACAAAAATAAGTTGGATAAGATAGTAAATTAGCATTGTAAGTAGGCCAAGCTACTTCATTTCCTATGTTAGGTATGGGTTGGGAAAGAATCATAGGTGATCTAAGGTTTTTAGTAGGATGGAAAATACAACTATTGTTGATGTTGGGTTGTAGGGTGTGATTAAGGCACATATGATTCAGGCTAACTCCCATAAGGTGTAGGCCTTCACTAGACTTGTTTCTAAGGTTAACCCTAGGCTTAAATAAGCCACTACTACCAAGTCATAGGGGGATACCACTATGGTGGATATTGATAATGGAAAAAGATTTACACTGAATCCTATGTCTTGTTGGGTAGTCAAGGTGGCCATGCTCATTTCTAAGACACAAAACAAATCTTCTCAATTTGTTCATTGGCACTTTGGTACACTACCTTAAGTTCAGGTAAGGAGGGACAATATTTCATGGTGTGATTTTTTTCAAAAATACCACATACTTTCACACTATTGATAGGGAATTCATGTAAGGGATGCTTCTTCTTACACTTGGAACAAAAGATAGCTACAGCCAAATCTACCTCTTGTTTATTCTTTTGGCTTTGAAATAATCCAACCATGAGCTTATTGAGCTAAGAATATCAATCTTAAAACTATCTATAAATTTCCTATATTAGCTGAAGTAACTCCCCCATTGGATGGCTTAGTTTCCCTTGTAATTGCATCTCTGGACATTGTCGTATTTATGTTGTCTTGTGAATATCATCTACATAGTTTGAAAATATCCTTATAAGTTAATAGAGAAATATACCCACCCCTTATAAGGGTTAATATATCTATGAAATCATCCCTAATTCCCTAAAGGAGAATGATGGATAAGGTTTCATAATCTAATGTATTTTGCTTTATTTTTCGTAGATTATATTGAAACATTTTGACATAGTCTTTTTTTGTTTCCTCATATTTATGTGTCATCTTAAATTATTTCTCTTTAATATCCCTTACTTCACAATAATATTCATATTTATTTATAAAATTGCTCCCCATTTCTTCCCAATTTTTGATGGAATTCTTGTTAATTCCATGAACTAGTGAAGTGTTACTTCTTTCAGGGTGGTGGAAAAAAATTTTATTTTTTGGGCATTAGAGGAGTAGTCATAACTTCAACACAAAATGCCAAATTAGAAGATAAATTTGTTTGGATCCTCACTAAAAAACAGATAAAAATTAGGTAGGTCAAAAGGTGGGACATTTTACATTTGGACAAGTCCAATAGGGTCTTGGATAAGAAACTCAAATTTGGCTGGGTTGTTTTTATTTTTTCCTTCCACCTCTTCCCCCATATTAAGGAATGGGTCCCTAAAATACTCATACTCTTGTGATCCTACTAAGAAATCGTGCTTTACAATAGGATTGTTATGATTTATTTCTCCCCACCCTTCTGGATGGAGAGGGTCTACAGTATGACAGCTTATAATAGAAATGGTTGTGGGTTCACCTTTGGAGGGGATTATGTAGCATTATATGTTATTTGTTTAGTTTTATGTTTGTTCTTAGGGGATAGTTGGGGATTATCTCTTCCTCCTAGTTTACCCATACTTGTATTGACTGATGAGATGATACCAACTCCAATTTCATATTCATATACTAAAAATAAGTAAAAGCAATTAAAATTAAGTAAAACAAAATAAATGTAAATATTGAGAAAGAAGAATAAGTTATGAAATATGAGTCCAATCAATGGCTATCTTTTGGATTCAAGCATGTGACTGAGGATCACAAACTCGACTTAAAATGTTATTTACCTCTAATCTAAAAGAATATAATCGTGCTACAAAAAATCCTATTGTTACTTATGATTCTTATGCAATTGAGATTAAAACTAGGAAATACACAATAGAACACTCCTTCACATAAATATAGGTCTAAAGAGTTTATAGTAGTAATCCTACATTACATAATAATATAACAACCAATGATTTTGTAGAAACTATAGTCGCACAACAGAAAATAGGAACCGACATACATATAATTAACAATGTGGCTCCCCATATTGGGCCTTTGCTCCAAGCTCTCATTGCCTCACACTTTGCAATTGGTAATTGCAAACTGAGGACTTAATCATGAATTGGTTCTTTTCATTAAGGAAATATGTAAGTTACAAACTCGATACTTATCACTTCTCTCCCCTTCCCCTACCATCAAAAGTGTATAATATTATATAACATTAGTTGATGCCATAGTTTATAAAATACATAACTAATACTAAATGCAAAATAGAATCTCCCATGCGGTGTATGTTGTTGGTTAGAAAGAGTATTTGATCCATTGTCCATCTCTACCATGAACACCAAGTGGGTGGGTGAACAATTAGATCAGTTCTATAGTTTATCAAGGTATGTTGTAGTAGCTACAACCAAAACCCTTATTTTTTATTTATTTATAACATTTAGTATAAAAGAAGCATCCCGCTCAATATGAAGGCCTCTTCTCCCTGTCATAAAACCTCATTTTAAACTTTTCTAGACTTCATCCACTCTTTAATACTCTTGCATCACTTAGGGAATTTTTGATGAGGATTTTTAGAAGTTATCTATTGTGAAATACAATGATGAGAAATATCATTCCAATATGACATGAAACTAATAAATTTACTCACCATATGGCCTCTCTCTGGCTAGTGATTAACCAACTTTGGACCATTTTTGTTGCATGTATTACTATGAAGATGATTAGCTGAGTGACATGTATATTCATGAAGATTAATATCCTAGTGACATATTGTTGGAATTGTGAACTTCTAGTAACACATTTCCACACTATTAAAATCCCTTGTGATATGTCCCTCACTCATTAATAGCCATTTTTCAAGATAAAATCACTAATCCACTTGTCCATGATGTATCACTACCCAAAGGGAGTTTAGAAACAACAAGTTTTAGGGAATCTATTGTCGAAAACTTGTGCCACTCACTCCAAAGTCTCTATAAAAGGGACGATTTCAATAGTAACTCAACATTATTTTATGTTTCCTTCCTCTTGCATGAAAAAAACACCCAACTCAATATACCTCCTTGTCACATATGTGCCACATGTCATCACCACATCAAAGAATCATCCATCTTAGGTGAAGGGTTTTCAACTCCTTTCTTAGTCATCAATTAATAATATTTTAGTATTGTATAATTATAATTCTCCTAACTCATCTTAGTATCATAAATCGATTTGGATCACCAGCCCCTAGCTCATTATCCCCCCCCCTTTTTTTCCTCTGTCATTCCCACTCTTTCCCATAGAGAATTCCATCAAAATAGGTTCTTCCCAAGCTCATACTTCACCTGAACACATCACTCCAACCTTAATCAGATAGGCACACTCTTCCTGTTATACTAACCAAGCCATGTTATACTAACCAAGCCATGGTCACTATAAATCAAACCCTAACCTCATTCCTTCTATATTTTTTCCTTTAACCATTATTTTTTTTCCTCCATCCCAAGCCACCCATACTCTTCCCACCTCTTCCATCAACCTTAACCATAGCCTTTCTAAGGATCACTCCATAGTGCCCATGTTGTACTTTACAATTATCACACGATTAATTCAAGCCCCACTTTTAACATTGTCCTTCCTTAGCCATTTTCATCCCTTGGCACACTACAACTCAAGTAGGACTCATTGTGAGTTCCATCCTTACTCCTATTTATCATAATGAAGTGCTTCTATAACGCAATAAGGCACTTCCTCCTCTAAAACTACAATCCCATGTGACAAAGAAAATTTCTCTTTGAAATTGTATTCTATCACAATAACACCTCACTTAGGTTGACCATCATATACCTCCTTCTCTGCTTATTAAAAGAGTATGTGGCTCCATCCTTAAATCACCCAAGATGTTACTTGTTGGGTGAATTTATTAACATCAAATTCACTACATAAATATCTCAATCCGGAAGCATAGGGTTAGAGGTGTTACACAATTTGTGCAGAGATAGGAACACTAATAATATTTTCTAATCAACTACTACAATATGGCTCCTATATGGTATCCAAAATTTATTAAGTAGGAAAAAAAATTAAAAGGTTGACTCTTGCAAGTCCAATCAAGTTCCTACATGGTACTTATAAGTATTTCCTTCAATAGATCTAACTCTTGTACTTAACTACAATAAAATTGAAAGGGACACTCTAGAAATGTATTAATCAATTAAACTCCTATTGTAGCACTTGTAAGTAACACCCTCCTCCCACATCTACCCAAGGAACTAACCAGTCAGGGTAAAAGTGCGACGAGAGGCCACTATGATATGATTTGACCTCTTAGGTAACCTTAAGGAAATGGAATTGACAGAACATCACACAAAGTCATACAACATCATCACCATAACCCTCAGAAGACAAGTCAACCACTCAGACAGCTTGTACCTGGGTCCTACTGTTGTTTTATACCTCTTAAGTCATAGTCGCTCTCATGCTATGGGCAAGGGAGTGACCAGAAGCCCAAATTCTCTCTCATAGGCTTGCTTGTCAGTGACTGCGGACCAAAATTTCCAGTTTCGTGCTAGCGACCCTGGGATTCAAGCCACTTTTTCAGGCCGAGAGCCTAGGCCACTGCCCAGAATGGAATTAATTCGTAGAATTAGGAAAATTATAGGGAAACAATAATACAAAAGCAATGATATGATCAAGACCTTAGCCAGACCCCTACTAGCCATGACAAAAATTTCATCAAACATGTCGTGAACATGTAACCTGCAGGTGTAAACAACATAATTAAGTGTAGGGATCTCATACTTATCTGAGAACCGTTATGAACCATTGATTCCTAATGTCATTTGATGCATATTCATCTATTAGGTCATAGACACATTATCCATTCACATACAAGTAAAAACATTTTGCTGTCATAAAACATACATATAACCAACATAATAGGGACACAAATATCAATAAATAAAATCCATCATAATACTCATATAAATACCAGGAGATATCACCTTTCATTAATGATGCAAAATCCAAACTCGATATGGAACTTCCATGTTCCACCTAACCGTAGAATGGCTGAGCCAAATATCTCTTCAGCCATTCACCCCCATGCCATATTCCAAGCATGAATGTTGGATCTCATATAACACATCAATCAAAACTTTTCCAGGGCTTCCAGAGGTTATCCACCTCAAGCCATCAAATAGTGATTCCACCTCATAGTCAGACATCACAAAACCATCATCAGATCAGTCTCTATCCCAACCTTTTAGGGCTCTAGAGTGTTTGTTCCAACCTGGATCCTTGGACTAGTAACTCAAGCCATAACTTTTACCAGGCTCTAGAGTGTTTGTCCAACCAAGGCTACAGGACTAGTAACTCAACCCACAACTTTTACCGGGGCCCAGAGAATTTGTCCAACCAAGCCTACAAGACTAGTAACTCAACCGACCAAGGGCTCTATAGAATTTGTCTAACCTAGGCTACGAGACTAGTAACTCAACCCAAGTTGTTCTATGGCTCTAGAGCATTTTTCCAACCAAGGCTATGGGACTAGTAACTCAACCCAAGCCGTTCCAAGGTTCTAGAGCGTTTGTCCAACCAAGGCTTCTAGGAACTAATAGATCAACCCAAGCTTAGGAACATGAGAATCAACCAAAAAATAAGGCAAATAAACCCACAACACCATGGATATCCAAAAAATGGAAAGGCTAGGAAAATGCACTGGCAACCCAAACAATCCTCCATGCTAGTGATAGATAATGACCAAGGAACCACATGCATATTCCATGCATGCAAAAACTAGTGAAGAAATAATACACGCAACTCGGTACATGCAAGAAAATATAATGTATATGTTGATTCTGATTCCCTCTTGTGCTTTCCTACTCTTCCTTTGCCTTCTTGCTCCAAAAATCCAAGTATGCCACACCCTCGAAGAGTGCTCCAAGAAAATTCTATTTATCCAAGAGTATGATAGAGAGAGAGAGAGAATAATGAGAGAGCTCTAAACTGAATTGATCAAGTCTTAGCCAAGAGCCTGCCAACTGATCCTCAAAAGCATTTTTATTAATGAGGCCTCTATTTTCTTTATTTTCCTTCAATTTCCTCCTCACATGCAACATGTGACCTTTCACCTTCCTTTTCTCCTAATTTCCACTATTTTCATAAATAAATGTGCAAAAATTCCTTTTTGCCTCTTTAATGCCTTAGCCATTGCCTTTGCCAATTTCCTTAGCCATAAACAACCAAATGAACACCCACTAGGATGTCTTTCCCACCATTTAGCTCATAATACATGTCCCATCATCGTGGCCTTATATATTTTTACATGGAATTTTCACTAGGGCTGTTACAGAACCCTCCCCCTTGGCGGAACACCACCCCCAGTGTTCAATGACACTTATAACCAACAAGACTGTTGAAAACAAAAAAAAATTGCCCATGGAGATTTATAGTACAACTCGTTCTAGTATTTACAATGACCACCTGCTAAAAAATGACAAATATATCATTTACTGGAGCTTTATAACACAACTCATTACAATATTTATAATAACCACATATACACATACACATTTGCTTCAACTAGGAAATAATCATATTGTCTATGGAGCTTTATAAATACAGCTCGATATAGTATTTACAATAATATACACATATACACATTTTCTCAACCAGAAAATAAAAGATATGATTCTTGCATTCGCAACAAGGGAATCCAGAGGCTCACACCTCCACCCTCAAAGTAATAACAGGATTCAACTCCTTCCTAGGAAGTCCAGAATCTACTGCCACAGTCAAAGCAACACCCAATGTCTAGCGCTGCAACCTCGCGCCACTTGTCTTCTCAGTGAACAGTTACAGACTCATTGTTCCAGGGTGCACACCCAATATGCATATGATTCCATCTAGTGATGCTCAGGACCAAGAAAAATCCATCCTCGGCCTTCCCTTCTCTGCTACACAATCCCTCAGGAAATCTGGTCAACCATTTCGTGCAATCACTCACCTTCCAGGTCCCACTGGCACCCCCATCCCATCAGTCCATCCCTTGGCAAGGCTTCCTCACATCATAAGATACAAAAGCCAAGGAATATGCCTACCTCAAAACCAGCATACCAGTCATAGCATGCTCATGGAAATCAATGGACACAATTGGGTACTAGTGTCCCACAATGGCTATGTTCCTAAAGTTCTTTACCAACATACTGCTGCATATTCCAATTTCTTTCACTGTTGTTGCTAATTATTGCAGTTGATTTTAACCACCCAACCAAGAATTTTCATGCTTCATGTACCAAGCACATAACTTCCATTAGATTTAAAATAAATTGAAAAAACTTCAAATCATACCTCATTGGTAGCTAGTCAATAAGGTACACTTGCAATCCTGTTCTCTTCCTATCACAACAAGTCAAACTAGAATATTTGACCAAAACATGTATAAAAATATCACATCTAGTTAGCTTAAAACATAACCATCAAAATCATAAATCACACGTAACCATCATAAACCAGAATCATAGATCACATGTAATCATCATAAACCAGAATCATAAATCATATGCATAGTAAAAATGAATACAATAATGATACTTATCCTTCATAGACCATTATTTCTGCCTTTATTCTTTCTTTACACACACCAGATAGGTTTCCACACCAGAAAAACACCTAGTGCCTTCTCCTCAACCAGGTGCACATATACATAGTGTGCATAACGCACATACAACCACACACGACATACAACTCCATGCAATACATGCACTTACACCTAACATACAACACATACACCTACACCCAGTGTATACAATACAATACATACGCCTACATCCAGTGCATAACACAATACATACACCTACACTCAGTGTATACAATACAATATATGCACCTACATCAGTGCATAACACAATACATACACCTACACCTAGCATATAACACAATACATCTATACCCGATGTAAAACACCACACAATACATGCACGTACATAATGCACATACCTCGTACCACATGCCCTCAACACAACATGTATGACATGCACACAATACCATACGTGCACCAGTAACATAGGTACAACATGTACAAAGTACCACTTGAACACCACACCACCTGCACAACTTGTGCACAACATCACATGAACACTACACCACTTGTACAACGTGTACACAATACCACATGCACAACATGTACACAACACCACATGTACATAACACCACATGTACATAACACCACATGCATGACATGTACACAACACCACCTACACACAACACCAGTTGTACAACATGTACACAACACCACATGCACACAACACCACTTGTACAATCATGCACACCACACCATATGTACATAGTACCACATGTACAACATGCATGCAACACCACTTGTACATAGCACTGCATTTCCAACATGTACATAGCATCATTTGTACACAACACTACATATCCAACATGTGCACAACACCATATGCACACAACACCGCATATCCATCATGCACATAGTACAATATGTACACAATACGACATATCCAACATGTACATAGCACCATCTATGCCCAACACTGAATATGCAACATTCATACAACCCTATCTATACTACACCATGTACATAAAATTACATAATAAACATGTACACACACTAAATATACACCATACCGCATTCACACAACATCACAGGTGCAAGAAGTAAAACATAGATGACATATGCACAACATTAACACCATACATCCGAAACCACACTATCCTTACCAAGAAACCTTGCTTCCAGTGTCTTATTCATGCTTGTCCCAGCATGCCACAAACCACACTACTTTCATTTCATTGATGTATCCCTTGGTATAACCTGTCCATAACATAGACATAATATAATCACATAATATCAACTCATAACCGCATGATATTGACATCGTATATTTTTCATGACTACTCTTCCCAATTGATTCCTCATAAGACCAAGAAGCTCTTCATGTCATTTCCCTATGTAAAAAATCTTTCCTCCACAAGAACGATTCCTGATGACCCTATCAGATAGTGACATAGATACATACATACATACATACATATATAATCATTAGCATAAAACAATCATCATCCTATCAGACAACAACATACATAAAACACTCATTAGCATTAATAATCATGATCCATGACAACCCTATCAAACATGACATACATACACACCTACATGTATAAACATAAACATAATCATGATCATAACATAATTACTAGATATCAAGGTCAAGGTTAAGAGAACTTCCTTTATTCTTACACAACATTGAGAACAATCGTTCCCAACATAGCCAAGGCAACTTGACACCTCAGATCCATTTACTTTACCTTTTCTGGTTACCTTTCTCATGGACCTAACCAGTCCAACTCACTGTCATAGTCTTAACTTCTGTTGTGCTTACTCATGCACTAAGCTTCATCCATGTCTTACATTACCTATTGAGTACCACACAACTCTCCCTGATCTTGATTAACTTTCCACTTTACCAAACAATTCCCAAGACACCCAAAATGTAAAAGGCAAGACAAGAAACAACCAAGAAGGAAACCATGAAACCAATAATGACACCACAACCCATGTGGCATGGCCATGAACAAGACGAAAACAAAACTGCAATCAAGCACAACAAAGCACTAAAATACCAAAAGAACAAGACTAGCAACAAACACTATGACTCAATCCCCATGGTTCCCAAGGAAAGCTCAACTTGAGGCTTCTTCAAGATTTTGAGGAAATATCTTCACCATGCAATCCCTTGAATCATATTGTGATCTATACATAACTATCAGCTCATAAATTAATATAAAAATACAATGGTTACCTTACCTTTTCATGCCAAGCACATTTCTTGTAACTAAACACATCTAGACCATCTCTCAAGGGATTCAAATTCCCTTTATAGATCCACCTACAACTAGAGACTGGCTAATATGCCTATCAAGTACATATTCATGATTGTAGCACATATCCACATAATGTCAGACAAAATAAAGGTTAAGAAGACTCCTTGTATTCAAAGTGTTAGTGCCAGTCTTTCTTTCCTGCCACTAGTGATCAAATGTTCAGTATTTCCATTAGGGTTTAGGATCATGTTTTTGTCATTTTACTAGGTCCTCCATTCAAAAACTTTGGTCACTGGTTGGTATGTCTAGGGTTATTTTCAATTTCTCAAGAATTTTTACATGTTGGTCACTTTCATCATTCACTTAAGTGTATCACCATTATGAGAATATCATCATCATGCCAATCATCACCATCATGATTTCTCTCAGCGTAGTGTCTCCATTAGGTCATTAGGCTTATAAGGTCACTGACACTTTCATTTCATGCATAAATCCATCATAGGATGAGTTGTGATAAGCAAGTATTTTCAATAAACTTTGATTTTAGATGTAATTTCATGTTTCTATATGTAATAAGTACTTCATAGCTACAGTTTCAAAGTTCCAAAAAGAATTTACAATGTTCATAAGAAGATACAAAGTCCAGGTTACAAATGTCAAAGGCTGTCAAGTTCAAAAGAATGAAATTCATGTTTTAAAAAGACATGTGGGGCTCATTATCACTCAAAAGAGTATTATGTTATGTCTATAAAAGCCCAAAAAGACTCATACAATTTTATTTGCATTCTTATCTTACCTTGTTATCGAGCTCATTCCTCCTTAGGTGAGAAAACATGGGTTTTCTAGCTTAATGTGGCAAAATTTGCTTTGTGTTGTGTGTAAAATCATTGCGCTTTGTTTTTGGAAGAGGCACTGCGCGTAGAAGCACTGCGCTGCGCTTTGGCACTACGCACCAGTGAACTACGCTGCGCACAGGGCAGACTCTCCCAAAAATCATAAAAAATCACTCAAATCAAAACTTCAAGCCTACGTTCCAGTTTCTTCATCCTCTAAGCCTCATAAAAAGTAAGTGCACTCATTTTCATTCCCTCTCTTCCTTTGGAAAAACAAACAAAATGATTGTGAGTTTAGTCCTCTAGGCTTTTCTATGAGTTTCATGTTTTGAGCTTGCAAATGATCAGTTGGAGATTTGAAACCCTAAAATCACTATCCCTATACCTCTATTTTCACATGACTCATCATCCCCATTTACCAACAAACCGTTTCCCTTCATTCCACTTTATGGCCCTACAAACCCTAGCCCTAATCTATCAAATTGGGTAGTTTCCCTAGCTAGGAATGTGTTTAATTTTCCTAGCTCATCTCCCTCATTCATTTCCCTTCATTTAACTTCCTAAGGATTCCTAAAACACCTGTCCATCTCCCAAAATTTCCCTACTCCCATCTCCCTTCCCTAACTCTCTCATTTCGCCACTTTAATCATTTCTCACTATTTTTTTTTCCCTTTCCTACCATCTAGGGTTTAAAAAATGGAAGGATACTCTTCATCATCAGAGAAAAGAAAACATCATAAATGGGGGAAGATTATGAGGTATGATCCCATAAATTGCAATGAGATCAATTCTTCACCATTCATAAGACAATTCCTTGAAGATGTCAACTGCCTAGGGTTTTGTCAAAGAGTGGGAGAGGTAGGTTTGCATAAGTAGCTCATTGATTTGATTGCCACCAATCTAAAAGGAGAAAAGGCCACCATTGCAGGGATTTATTTCACATTCTCAGTTGATGCCATCTCTCTTTCCGCAGGGATACCAAATCATGGGGAGTATTGGTTCAAAGGCATGAGCCTAGACCTTGAGCAATACAAACCCTTCATGAAATCACCCTACAAAGAGGCTCATTCACACATCATTCCATTCAGATACTTGTTGGAAAAGTATGCACCACTAATGAAGGTTGTGATGAAGTTTTTCACTTGTGAGGGGAGGTTTTCCAGATTGTATCAATATCACATTAGGTTTCTCATGCACTTCACAACTTTGAAACCTTTTAACTTGTGTAACTACTTATGTAGAAGTGTCATCAAAATGTCTGAAAAGGTGAAAATGAAAAACAAAGATCATTACCATAGCCTTTTCCACCACATTTTGATAAAGGATGTATTCCTCCATCAATTGGTAGAAAAGAACATAGCATGGGATACATTTATTGAAGCTGCCTTGCAGAGGCATGATACTACTTCACCATGCCATTACCAAGACACATCAACATAGCCTATGGAGGTAGGGTCATCAAACAAATTAGAGGAGGTTCCCAAGGCACCTAGACCTGAGGTGACCAAAACATACCAGAGAGGAAAAAGATGTGTTTTCTACTCAAGTTGAGGAAAGGGCCAAGCTTTCTACATCAGCGCAACACGAAACACATTTGCAGGATGAGGAGCTAATTGAGCATGATTTTAAACTAGTTGAATTAGAGGAAACAAATGAGAATTCAACCTTGCAACAATATATCGAAGATAAATATTCCAAGATCATGGAGCTCGAGGAGAATTTGGCAAGGGCCAAATTTATCATTTCTTTCCTTGAGCAAGAAAACAGTCAACTCACGATCAAACAACTAATGAAGGAAAAAGAGAAATCCAGGATGATGAGGCAAGAGGTACAAGGTAAAGCAATTCTAGAACGTGATAAGCATGATGAACATGAGAAGAAGGTTGGAAGGAAGAGGCCTAGGACAGTGGGTCTCAAAAAGGCATTGCAGAAAGAAAGAGACCAAAACCTACTTGTAAAGGATTTGAGAGATGAAGTAAAAATTGCTATGGAAATCAATGAAGACAGGGAATTTTGGATCGACAAAGTCAATGGCCATCTAGAGAACCTTCTTGACAAGGCTAACAAGGATAACCAAATGTTGAGGCACATGGCTCACCACTACCAAATCAGAATCAATATTTGCAACATCAAGGTCAAACAAATGCAAAACAAGTTGAAGGAAACCCTACAAGGAAAATATGACAATGAAAAATTGGAGATGCTTTCTGAGGCATCCATGATAGCATAGTACACATAATTTGGCACTTTTGGACCAATTTTTGGAGTTTTTCGAGCATTTTTGGTTTTTGGTGAAATTTGATGCAAATTGAGGAAAATGCACTAGTTATAGAAACATAGCTCCACTTTTTCCTCAAGCTCTAAATGAAAAATGGTTTTCTTTTTTGGAAAGCTTATGGCCTCCTCTCAAAACCTGTTTCCTTATATTTTTCAAACAAGGCTCAAATTTTGAGAAAAATGAGAAAAAGGGGTCAAAAATCAACATTTTGTCCCTCTTTTTGACAGGTGTTGTGCTTTTGGAGATACCATGGGAGAATGCATTTTTGGAGGCCTTCCCAGGGGTCATTTTAAAAAATTCAAGATGTTACGAAAACTAGTTAGATAGGGATAGTTTACCATTCTTTTAGATTTCAATTTTGACTTCCAGAAGGCACCTAAAAATGGCCTCAAACTTGGCGTTGTGCTTCTGCAATTTTCTGAGATTTTAATTAAAAATTTCACTGTGTAATTTCTGAGAGTTTCTAGTTCGATCTAGGTAAAGGTAAAATTGGTGAAGTAAATGAATGATAGAGTGAAATTAAATGTAAATGTTATGTAGTAATGTATGGATAGTCTTAGTTCTATGTAAATTGAGCTTCATTTATGAGGGAAGTTACAGGCAAAGATAATTGTAGAATTTGTTTCAACATCTCTAGACATTAGGGTTTGGTTAGAACCACTCATGTAACCACTCCTAGAGTCATGGATTCAACCCCTGAGCCTAAGGATAAGTTGTTTTTGGTCGTTATGTGTCATTTTATCAGTCATTGGACCGGTTGGACATATGAGGAGAGAACCATTGTAGCCTGTATTTGAAATTTTTGGAAATCAAAGGATACAATTTGTAGCTATTATTTAGGAATTACTGTGCAGTAAGTTTATGATGTTGTTTTTCCTATGTTATTAGTTTATATGAATGATATTAATCTTATCTTTCCATTCATCATCTCTTTAATAATTTTCCTTGCAGATTATAAATAAAATTCTTTTCACTAAGCTCTGTTTTGATGGAAACTTATTTTGTGTTACCTTCTTTCTTGCTTAATGAATTCATGTTTCATTCTCATTAAGACCTTTAGATTCTTATGAACACTACACTACACTGACAAACCCTAAGATCCATAAAAAAAAGTATTGCTACCTTTCTCCTTATATCTTTGTTGTTGTAACCCTTTGATCATGTTATCCTAGCTACCTGGTTTTTCTCCCTTATCCAACAACAAAACCCTAAATATTCCAAGACCTACATGAGCCTAGCTATCTAGCCTAAAATCATTTACATATCAGTCATCTGTTGGTTGTGATTTCATAGAGAGATCCCTCTTTGGTTTGGCAGGGCTAGCTACCAAACTAAAAGCTTTGTCTGTGGTTACCTCTATCAATTCCTCTCAGCCTCGAACATTGTGGGGGATAACATTTTGGCACTGTTTCCTGGGAAATGATTGTTATATCATTCCTAGGTTTAGTCTATTAGGGTTTTCAAAACTTTTTATGTGGGTGACAGATTCCAATATCCAAAGGAAGGTTGAATTAAGTAATCACATCAAGTTCAAGGCGTAAAAAAAAATATTTGGCACCTAAAAGATACACGAGGTCAAATCCTGACCCAAATCCACCTACTATTGTTGATAATCCAGAGAAGTTACTTAAGAAACTCAAAACTCCTGTTCCTGAAAGTGAAACTAGAAAATTGGTAAAAACTACATCTCAACTTGATCCATTATTGTCTGTTGAAGATATTTTTTTTGATATTCAGTTTGAGAAATCTTTGTTTTGAGCTAAATATGAGTCTTCCCTTTCAGAAGTGGTTTTTGATCCTATTAGGTTTGATTCCTACCTCCCTTATGCTAAATCTCTCTTTTCCAAAACTGATCATGAGTTGTGGTTAAATTTTGATAAACTTCAAAGCTTAGCAGACCAACTTCAAATCACTACCAAGAAATCCTATATTCAATATCAGCTTGAAAACCTAGCTACTACTTCATCCTCCATTTCATCTCCAAACACATCAACTACATCATCTTCCACTGTTAGTTTACCACTATCTCTGCTAGTGTCATCATCTCCATCAACACAACCTATTGTAATACCTACACAACCCATTTTATTACATCTACTACCTCCTCCAACAGTCATGGCACGATTTTCTCCTTTACTATTACCTGGTCAACTTGCTGCCCTACCTCAGAACTATGGTCAAAGACTCCATCTTTTTGATGGAATATCAGAGATTACAGCTCAGCAATATGTTGACAAACTGATAGATTTTATTAATATTGAAGAAGTTGATGAGGAGGATGCAAAGATGAGAATCATAGCACATAGTTTTTCTGGAGATATGGAGAAATGGTTTCGTAGTTTGGTAGCCAATTCCATCAATAGTTCCCAGTGGTTGATAGAGTTATTCTTATCCTGGTGGAAGGAGAAGAAAAATCCATTACAAAATCTGGATCAATATAGTGCTATGAAAAGAAACCCAAATGAGTCAGTATAGGAGTTTACAACACGGTTCAATCTGGTTTATAATTCCATTCCTAATGACATGAAACCTCCTCCTGGTTGAGCCTTCCTCCACTATCCCGATGCCTTCGATCCAGACATGGCATATCAGCTTAGGGAGAGAGATCCTACAACTTTGGAAGAAATGCAGCACAACGATGTAAGTGTGGAAACCAATTTTCTTATCAAAAAGTCCAAAATCAAATCAGAGAAACCTGAGAAGAAAGTCACCATTAAGGAGGAGTCGTCTTCTTCTTCTGAGTAAATCTTGACACTCTGATTAAAAAATTGGAAAGGATGATGGAAAGAATGACTATTGCTGATAGAAAAGCGGAGACTTCGATAAGGAATCTGAATTACAGGGGCCAACAACAATCACAGTTCTGAAATAAGTATAAAGAACAGAAAAATCAAGATCCTCAAGGACAGACTAGAACACCATTTCAGCAAAACTACAGACAAGGCTCGGAAGATGAAGAAGAAGAAATTGTCGAGGCTAATCACTTCTTTGAGGAAGATGAATCACCTAACTTTTTGACCGAGGAAGATCAGTTTTCTCAGGAATCAATAACACTAAGTGATCAACAACTTGTCCTTGCCAATGATGATTCATGGGCAATGCATACCGTAGAGTATCAAAGGGGATATCAAAATGCACTCAATCATTTGCAGAAACAATCCAACTTGAGGAGAAAAAATGTCCCTGTCACATTACATCAAAAAAGGAAGAATGTTCAGAAAGATACACTAGATAAAGAAGCAACTCTTGCAGATCAAAACAGAGAAAAAGAAATTTCCATTCTGAGTCGGGATAAAAATAATGAAGCTTCTACCAGCAATGTGAGGAAGGACAAGGAGGTTCAAACTGAAAGGCAGAAAAAGGAATCTCAAGCCAAAGGACAACCTGAAAGGAAAGAAACTGCAACAAAATAGGTAGGAAAACTATCCAATCTATTTAGCTTAGAGAATGAAATTTCCAAATTGAAGGTTTCAATTCCTCTAATTGAACTAGTTCATAATGAAAAGTACAAATTCCAGATTGCTAAGATGTTGAAAGTAGATCAAATGTCAGATACTATCAATGTTGCCGATGATGAACCTACAGTTTTATTTGGTCCAACTGTAGAGGGAAGTCTTGAGGATAATGAAGTCCTCCCTTTCTATCTTAGTTTGAAACTCCATGAGTTTATACTCCATAATGCCATGTTAGATTCCAGTGCCTCACATAACCTGATGACAAAAGATATTATGGACAAACTAGTATTAGATATTACTTGACCTTACCATGATTTGTATTCTTTTGATTTGGGGAGAGTCAAATGCCTTGGACTTTTCAAAGATTTAGTAGTGTCCCTCGACCAAATCCCAACCAAAAATGTATTGATGGATGTAGTGGTCGTTGATACACCTCCACAGTTTGGCATGTTTCTTTCACGGTCTTGGGGGGAAAAGCTGAAAGGAATCTTGCAACTTGATTTTTCATATGCTATTATACTAGTATTTGGGAAACTCAGAAAACTATACCGGGATAAGAAGATGAAATTCATGATTAGTAGAAAATAAAGAACAAATAATCACCCTATCCATGTTGTACATATCGATCTATAGTCTTTCATTTTGTATAGTGATTTGAATCCATTTGATGATGATAATCAAATTGTCCAGATTTCAGAAGTTTCATATGTCATAAGTAGTGCATAAGAAGAGTTGATAGCAAAAAAATAGGAAAATGATACTAAAAGTTTTCAACCGAAAATTTCATCCGAAAAGATTGTTGAATCAGTGCCAGAAACTTAGATTTGTGAAAGAGTAAGTCATCCTCCAGAAAATCAGAAAGATCAGTCCTCTAAAATTATGTTTCCCGATGAGGAAGAAGGTCTTTGGACCATGGAGTTTGATGGTGCATTGGGGAAGGAAGGAGTTGGAATTGGCATGTGGATTCATGGCCCCTTGCATCAGTCATGCAAAATTCCTCGAAATGTAAGATTAAGTTCTTATAAGTTGGATTTTGATTTCTCGAATGATGAGGTAGAGTACGAAGCACTGATTATTGGCATTAAAATTATGAAAAAATTGGGAGTCAAGAGAATTTCAGTTTATGGTGACTCCCAGTTAATAATTAAATAGGTAAAAGGGGAGTACTAGGCCAAGAATCCAAGGAAGCGAGCTTATAAAAATGTTGTCCTTGACATTCTTAAGATTTTTTCAGAGTATACTTTATCTTTGATCTCTAGAACTAAAAATATGATGGTTGATTCTCTTTCCACTGCAGCAAGTATGGTTAAGATTCTTACCTGTACGGGTAAGAAGTATTCAATTAATTGCAAACACTGCCAAACTATCCCTGAAACTCTGAGATATTGGTAGGTATTTTTGGATGACAAACATATTAATAACTTTTTGTAGATAGAGGATGAATTTATGAATTCCCATATTGATGATACATGTGATGAAGATGATCAGGAAATTGAAGCAACAAAGGTTGAAGTGTGGGAGTTAAAAGACAATAACATTCCATGAGGTCTTGTACCTTTGGAACAATTATTTGATTGTGATGATGTTGCTAGAAAGCCCACCATGGTCCCTACAGAAAAACATGTTAAGGATGTAAACATTGGTACATAAGATAAGCCCAAGATGGTCAAATTATCAAGGTATCTATCTCCTGAGATCAAAAGTAAGTATGTTTCCTTGTTGATAGATTTTTCTGATGTATTTGCTTGGGACTATTCAGATTTAAAGGAGTATGATAAAAACATCATTCAACACACTATACTAGTCAAACCTGATCAAAATCCATTTCACCAGAAGCTAAGGAGGATTAATCCTAAATTGCTGCCATCCATTGAAAAAGAGGTGAATAGGCTTTATAAATATGGTATTATAGTTCCTATTCAATTTTCGGAATGGATGTCTAATCTTGTGCTGGTGAAAAAGAAGACCAAGGAGATTCGCCCTTGTATCGATTTTAGAAATTTGAACAAAGTGTCCTTAAAGGACAATTATCCCCTGCCAAAGATGGACCATATCCTCCAAAGGGTAGCTTGATCTTCCAAAATGTCATTGTTTAATGGATACTCAGGCTACAATCAGATTTTAGTGCACAAGGATGATCAACTGAAAACAACCTTCACAACACCATGGGGTACATTTATGTATGCCAAAATGCCGCTTGGATTAAAAAATGCAAGGGTGACATTTCAACACATCATGGACATTGATTTTTCCAACGAAAATGATGTTTTTCTGTTTATTTATTTAGATGATCTCATTGTTTTCTCTAAGTCTCATGAAGAACACTTACATCATATAAGAATTGTCTTTCAAAGATGTAGAAAATTTGGCATTTCGTTGAATCCTAAAAGGAGCCTATTTGTTATGGAGGAAGGTAAGTTGTTGGGGCATATCATTTCCAAGAATGGTATTCACATCGACCTTGCTAGAGTTGAAGTAATCCTGTAGCTTGATTTCCCTAGGAATAAAAAAGAGATTCAGTCATTCAATAGGAAAATCAACTTTGTGAGGAGATTCATCCCAAACCTCGCTGAACATTTGAGAGAGATGGCAGACATGCTAAGAAAAGACACTGAGGTAAGATGGTCTAAAAATGCCAAGAAATCATTTAATGCAGTCAAATTTTCCTTATCGATTGCTCCTACTTTGATCATTCCCAATTACACTTTAGATTTTATTATATTTTCATTTGCCTCTGAGCATACTTTAGCAACTGTCCTAATGCAAAAGAGAGATAAAAAAAATGAACAACCTATAGCTTTTTTCAGTCGGACAATAAGGGATGCAATGCTTAAATACAAAATTATTGATAAGTAGGCTTTGGCTTTGGTAAAATCCCTCAAAGATTTCTGAGTATATATTCCGCATTTTCATACTATAGCCTGTGTTCCAACAACAACAGTAAAGGAAGTCCTTAGGAATACTGATCCAGAAGGTTAGAGAGGAAAATGGATAGCAGCAATGTTAGAATATGATTTAGAAATAAATCCAACAAAGCTCATTAAGGGATAGGGTTTGGCCAAGCTCATGGCTGAATCGAATTTGCATGGATTAGGCATTAACTTGATTGTTGCTCTCTTTGATGAAGAACAAACATCATAGGTATAGGTGTGAGACATGTTCAGTTTATCTCCATGGTACTCTGACATAGTTTATGTCTTGTAGCATCTAAATCCTTCGCCTGAAATGCTCAAAGGTAAAACTAGATCCTTAAAGTTAAAATCTTCCAAGTATTGCATTATTGATGGTGTTTTGTTTTGGAAAGATCCAAGTGGTGTATTGTTGAACCGTCTTGTTGAAAATGAAGCTAAGGATGTGATGATTGATTTCCACAAAGGAGATTGTGGTGGCCACCTCTTTCGGAAAACCACAACCAACAAAATATTGAGGGCTAGATTTTATTGGTCTACTCTTTTTTTGGACGTGTACAAAACAATAATGAGCTACCATGAGTGCCATATTTTTCAAGGGAAAATAACACTTTTTCCATTTCCTTTTTAGCCAGTTTCGGTTTTAGCTCCATTTCAGTAGTGGGGTTCTGATTTTGTTGGAGAAATACATCCTTCATCGTCTGCAAAGCACAAGTGGATCCTGATAGCCATAGACTACTTTACAAAATGGATTGAAGCAATTCCAACCAGGTAAGCTACTGATTTTGTTGTTATTCAGATTATTGAAACTAATATCTTGTCTAGAGTTAGTTTCACGTAGAAAATAATTAGTGACAATGCTGCTGCTTTCAAGTCCAAGAAGATGGTGGAGTTTTGAGAGAAGCACCATATTACGTTGGGGCATTCTACCGCTTATTACCCTCAAGGGAATGGGTTGGCTGAATCCTCTATTAAATATCTGATCTACATCATTAAGAAAGTTCTAGAGGTCAATAAAAGGAACTGGCACAAAAAGCTCATTAATGATTTATTAATGAATAGATTTAGTGCCAAAAACTCCATAGGCATGTCTCCTTTTCAGTTGGTGTACGGGGTTGATAGTGTTTTTCCTTCATCCCTTGTTGTTCCAGTCATGAAAATTTTGCAGGAAGTTGATAGTGAATCGAATGATGTGCAACAGAGGATAAGTCAAATGATCCATTTACAACAAACTGGGGAAGAAGTATCTCAAAATACTTCAAGCTTCAGGAAAGGATTAAAAAGATTTATGACCGCAAGACCAAAGAAGACAAATTCAACATGGGTGATGTGGTTCTTTGTTGGGATGCAAGGAATGAAGAGAAGGGAAAACATGGCAAGTTTGAGAATATATGGAAGGGACCTTACATAATCTCAAATTTTAGGGGAAAGAATGCTTATGTGTTGGAAGAAATGAATGGTGAAGTTTATTCTGGAGGAGCAATCAATGGTAGGTTGCTTAAGCACTACTATTCTTGAAAGATTTCTACAAATTTTCATCATCATTATATATATCAGTTTACATTTCATGTCAGAGTGTATAATGGCTATCATAGGAGTTTGAAGCCCAAGGAGAAGGCCCTAAGACTTCTTTGATCACTTGTTGGTTTGAAGATTTAGTCAATCAGTCAAGGAGAAGGCCCTAAGATTTGTTTTTCAGAGTTAGTCAATCAGTCACTTTTTAGTTTGAGTTTAGTCTTTTCAATTTGACTCCATGCCCAATGGATAAGGCTACTATGTCTACAGTGTTCTTGAAACCCCCTATGGAGCTGCCATCCCCAATGGATCCAATGTTAGTGTCAATATTTTTTTCTTGCCACTAGTGATCAAATGTTCTCTTTTAGCATTTCCATTAGGGTTTAGGGTCAATTTTTTTTCATTTTACTAGGTCCTCCATTCAAAAACTTTGGTCATTGGTTAGTATGTCTAGGGTTATTTTCACTTTCTCAAGAATTTTTACATGCCAGTCACTTTCATCATTCACTTGACTATATCATCATTATGAGAATATCATCATCATGTCAGTCGTCACCATCATGATTTCAATCAGTTTAGTGCCTCCATTAGGTCATTAGGCTTTCAAGGTCACCAACACTTTCTTGTCATGCATAAATCCGACATAAGATGAGTTGTGATAAGTAATCCTTTTCAATAAATTCTGATTTCAGATGTAATTTCACGTTACTATATGTAATAAGTACTTCATAGCTATAGTTTCAAAGTTCCAAAAATATGGTACATTGTTCATAAGAAGATACAAAGTACAGGTTACAAATGTCTAAGGCTGTCAGGTTCAAAAGAACGAAAGTCATGTTTTAAAAAGACTTGTGGGGCCCATTATCACTCAAAAGAGTATTATGCTATGTCTATAAAAGCCGAAAAAGACTCATACACATTTCATTTGCATTCTTATCTTACCTTGTTATCAAGCTCATTCCTCCTTAGGTGAGAAATCTTAATGTGGTAAAATTTGCTTGCCGTTGCATGTAGAAGCATTGTGTTGCATTTCTGGAGGAGGTGTTGCAGGTAGAAGCACTACGTTGTGCTTTGCTACTATGCACCATGAACTATGCTACACATGGGACAAAGTCTCCCAAAAATCATCAAAAATAACTCATATCAAAACTTCAAGCCTGCATTCTAGTTTCTTCATCCTCTAATCCTCATAAAAAGTAAGTACGCTCATTTTCATTCCCTCTCTTCCTTTGGCAAAACAAACAAAATGATTGTGAGTTTAGTCCTATAGGGTTTTCTACGAGTTTCATGTTTTGAGCTTGTAAATGATTAGTTGGAGCTTTGAAATCCTAAAATCACTATCCATATACCTCCATTTGCATGCGACTCATCATCCCCATTCACCAACAAACTGTTTCCCTTCATTCTACTTTACCTCCCTACAAACCCTAGCCCTAATTTATCAAATTAGGCAGTTTCCCTAGCCAGGACCGTGTTTAATTTTCCTAGCTCATATCCTTCATTCATTTCCCCTCATTTAAATTCCTAAGGGTTCCTAAAACCCCTTTCCATCTCCCAAAATTTCCCTACTCCCATCTCCCTTCCCTAACTCCCTCATTTCACCACTTTAATCATTTTTCACTCTTTTTTCCCCTTTCCTATCATCTAGGGTTTAAAAAATGGAAGGAGACTATTCACCATCAAAGAAAAGAAAACATCATAAAGGGGGGAAGATTCTGAGTTATGAGCCCACAAATTGCAATGAGATCAATTATTCACCATTCATAAGACAATGCTTTGAAGATGTCAATTGCCTAGGGTTTTGTCAAAGAGTGGGAGAGGTAGGTTTTCATGAGAAGCTCACTAGTTTGATTGCCACCAATATGAAAGGAGAAAAGGCCACCATTGTAGGGAGTGATTTCACATTCTCAGCTGATTCCATCTCTCTTAACATAGGGATACCAAATCATGGGGAGTATTGGTTCAAAGGCATGGGCCTAGACCTTGAGCAATACAAACCCATCATGAAATCACCCTACAAAGAGGCTAATTCACATATCATTCCATTCAGATACTTTTTGGAAAAGTATGCACAATTGATGAAGGTTGTGACGAAGTTTTTCACTTGTGAGGGAAGGTTTTCCAGGTTGTATCAATATCACATTAGGTTGCTCATGCACTTCACAACTGTGAAACCTCTTAACTTGCGTAACTACTTGTGTAGAAGTGTCATCAAAATGTCTGAAAATGTGCAAATGAAAAACAAAGGGAATTACCATAGCCTTTTCCACCATTTTTTGATAAAGGTTGTATTCCTCCATTAGTTGGAAAAAAATAACATAGCATGGGATACCTTTATTGAAGCATCCTTGCAGAGGCATGATACTACTTCACCAAGCTAGCACCATGACACATCATCACAACCTATGGAGGTAGGGTCATCAAACAAATAATAGGGGTTCCTAAGGCACCTAGATGTGAGGTGACCAAAACATACTAGAGAGGAAAAAGATTTGTATTTGCTCCTCAAGTTGAGGAAAGGGCCAATCTTTCTACATCAGCACAACAGGGAGCACATTTGCAAGACGAAGAGCTAATTGAGCATGATTTTGACATAATTGACTTACAGGAAGCAGATGAGCATTAAAACTTGCAACAATCTATCAAAGAGAAGGATTCCGAGATCATGGAAGTCCAAGACAATTTGGCAAGGGCCAAATTTATCATTTCTTTCCTTGAGCAAGAAAACATTAAACTCACGGTCAAACAACTAATCCTGGAAAAAGAGAAATTCATGATGATGAGGCAAGAGAAAAAAGTTAAAGAAGTGCTAGAACATGATAAGCATGATGAATAGGAGAAGAAGGTTGGAAGGAAGAGGCCTAGGACAATGGGTCTCAAAAAGGCATTGCAGAAAGAAAGATACCAAAACCTACGAGTAAAGGATTTGAGCAGTGAAGACAAAATTGCTATGGAAATCAATGAAGATAGGGAATTTTGGCTAGACACAGTCAATGCACATCTATAGAATCTTATTGACAAGGATAAGAGGAATAACCATATGTTGAGGCACATGGTCCACCACTACCAAACCAGAAACAAGATTTGCAACATCAACGTCAAACAAATGCAAAACAAGTTGAAGGAAACCCTAAAAGGAAAAGATGAGAAGGAAAATTTTGAGATTCTTTCTAAGGCATCCATGATAGCATAGTACACCTCATTTGGCACTTCTGGACAAATTTTGGGAGTTTTTGAGCATTTTTCATTTTTGGTGAAATTTGGTGCAAATTTAGGAAAATGCACCAGTTACAGAAACACGGCGCCTTAGAGCTGCGCTTTTTCCTCAGATCTCTAAATGAAAAATGGTTTGAATTTTTTGAAATCTGATGGCCTCCTCTCAAAATCCATTTCCTCATATTTTTCAAACAATGCTCAAATTTTGAGAAAAATGAGAAAAAGGGGTCAAAAATCAACATTTTGTTTGTCTTTTTGAGAGGTGTTGCGCTTCTGCAGACACCTTGGGAGAATGATTTTTTGGAGACCTTCCCATAGGTAATTTTAAAAAATTAAAGATGTTGTGGAAATGAGACAGACAGGTCTAGTTTACCATTCTTTCATATTTCAATTTTGACTTTCGTAAGGAACCTAAAAATGGCCTCAAACTTGGCGCCGTGCTTCTGCAATTTTCTGAGATTTTAATTAAAAACTTCATTGTGTAATTTCTTAGAGTTTCTAGTTTGATCTGGATAAAGGTCAAATTGGTGAAGTAAATGAATGATGGAGTGAAATTAAATGTAAATATGATGTAGTAATATATGGATAATATTTGTTTGATGTAAATTGAGTTTCATTTATGAGGAATGTTGCAGTCAAAGTTAATTGTAGAATTTGTTTCAACCTCCCTAGATATTAGGGTTTGGTTTGAACCACTCATGTAACCACTCATAGAGTCATGGATTCAACCCCTGAGCCTAAGGAGAAGTTTTTTTTTGGTATTTTTGTATCATTTTCTCAGTCATTGGACTAGTTTGACATCTTAGGAGAGATCCATTGTAGCCTGTATTTGACATTTTTGGAAATCAAAGGACACAGTTTGCAACTATTATTTAGGAATTCCTGTGCAATAAATTATGATGTTGTTTATCCTCTATTATTACTTTATATGAATGATATTCATCTTCTCTTTCCATTCATCATCTCTTCAACAATTTTCCTTGCAGTTAATAAACATAATTCTTTTCACTAAGCTGTGTTTTGATGGAAATTTATTTTGTGTTACTTTCTTTATTTCTTAATGAATTCATATTTCATGCTTATTAATACCTTTAGCTTATTCTGAACACTACATTACACTGACAAACCCTAAGATCCATCACAAAAGTATTGCTACCTTGCTCCTTTATATCTTTTCTGTTGTAACCCTTTGATCCTGTTAACCTAGCTACCTGTTTTTTCTCCCTTATCCAGCAACAAAACCCTAAATTTTCCAAAACCTACCTGAGCTAGCTCTCTAGCCTAAAATCCTTTACATCTTAGTCATCTGTTGGTTGTTATTTCATGGAGAGATCCCTCTCTGGCTTGGTAGGGCTAGCTACCAAACTAAAAGCTTGGCCTGTGGTTACCTCCATTGATCCCTCTCAACCTGGGACATTGTGGGGGATAACACAAGGCACTCATTCGTTTGCAATTAGGGTTTCCAATCATAGCCAAAGGAATTATTGTACAATTCATTTCTTTTACCCTTTTTACCTTTTTTCAATCGAGGCTTACTATGTACTGTCACATCACCCAGTTATTAGTTATACACATCAAGTGTTAACTTGTCACGCTAATACCTAACATGTTACCCTGCAACTGCTCACACATGTCAAACACATGCTCCAAATATCAATACAATCATATCTATCAATTTGAAATCAACCTTTATTAAGACTAAAAATCATGTCATAATCCACAGTCAACTCATAGTCCTTAGACACAATGATACAACTGTCACTTACTATACTCAAGTACATATCAACTGTCTCAACGCATATGTGTTAGTAAAACCATCTTAAAGTAAGATCATTGGAACACATACTCATATTATGAAATTCATCAACATTCAACCAAATTACAAACATACCACGTTAAATAAATCAACTAGGAATTAAACACTCAAACACCAAATAGACGTCATAATCAAACAACCAAGCACCAACTATATGACATAAGAAAACTCATACCTTAGTGTATATCAGGGGAGGTAATCTCGCCTGCACAATTGATCCAGGTTAGCACGATACAAGTTCACAACATATCAACTCAAACATAAATCATGATATCCATAATAGTAACTAACTAACATTTTCACATCATAAGATCATAAGCATTTTTCGTTCATGCATAACAATCACATATGTACAATCGATCTAGATTACCACAACACCATATCACAAACATGCCAGTTCATACTTGAATATCACAACCATAACCATATGCATAGGTCAAACTAGGTTAACACAATACATATAACATCAAGATCTTCAATGCAATGAACATAACCACCACGCATATGACCAATCCAAATTACAACATCAAGATCTGAATGAAAAACCCTAATCATCAAGTTAATAGCACATAACAACAATAAGATATAAACCATGCTCATCGACAACATAAAACCTAATCATCAAACTAACTATCATATAAAAACAATAAGTTAACCTATAACATACTCATCAACAACATATCATATAACATAATCATAAAGTTGTCTAACCTAACAAAAAATAGCAATGCCTACAGCCATAGGTTACTATCCTTCATGACTATCTGACACATGTGCATATGACTATACTAATTGACTATCATCTATCATGAATGTAACCATAAAATCAAAAGATATGTACATAAACCTAATGTATATAATCCTAATGCATATGACAATCCTTAACTTACATACCTTCATGCCAAACATACAATACCTGTATGAAAATATTCTCTTGCCTCGAGGTCCAGTGCTGCAACTTCACTTTAATGATTTGCATCTCATGTTTTATCTCACCCAACATATTAGCATCATAACAGCCAATAGCACCATGATGACCTAAATTACATACAATGACTTCTCAAGGCATTTTAGAACTACTACTCATTCATAACTATAACCAAGACTATACATGCATAAAAAATACATATAGACATATAGCAAATGAGTGAAAAACCATATACACACCATTCTAACTAGATTCTAGTCATCAATGCATGACCATATCAAACACACAAACCATGACCTCATGCATGACAACAACAACCACCTCATGTGCATTTGATAATATGTGAACATTGGCATACATAACAATGCATAAGCAACCATACACACATGAAGACATACTCCACGATAACACCTTCAATCTTCACATGGAGACATCATTGCAACCATGATCAACACCATTCAAATGCAATAAGTACATGGACTACATGCATAAGGAACACATATGAAACCAACATGAAAGCATGATCAACACACAACCCAAGGAGAGCACAACCAAACTCTGATACCACTCTTTAACACCCTCCTCCCACATCTACCTAAGCAACTGACTAGCTAGGGTAAACATGTGACAAGAGGCCACTATGATATGATTTGACCTCCTAGGTAACCTTAAGGAAATGGAATCAATGGAACATCACACGCACTCATCCAACATCATCAACGTAATCCTCAGAAGACAAGTCAGCCACTCAGGCACCTTGTGCCAGGGTCCTACTATTGTTTTGGATCTCTTAGGCCATAGTCACTCTCATGCTATGGGAAAGGGAGCAACCAGAAACCCAAAGTCTCTCTCATAGGTCTGCCTGCCAATGATTGTGGACCAAAATTGCCAATTTTGTGCCAATGACCCCAAGATTTAAGCCATGTTTTCAAGCCCAGAGCCCAAGCCACTTCCCTGAATGGAATGAATGCTTAGAATCAGGAAAATTACAGGGAAACAATAATGCAAAATTGATGAGATGATCAAGACCTTATCCAAACCTACTGGCCATGACAAGAACTTCATCAAACATGTCATGAATATGTAAACTATAGGTGTAAACAACAGAATTAAGTGTAGGGATCTCATACTTATCCGAGAATCTCTATGAACCATTGATTCCTCCTGTCATTCGCTGCATATTCATCTATTAGGTTATATACACATAATAGGGACATAAATATCAATAAAATCACAACCATATACACCACGTATAATACATCATAATACTCATATAAATACTAGGAGATATCACCTTTCATTAATGATGCAAAATCCAAACCTGGGATGGGACTTCCACATTCCACTTGACCCTAGAATGGATGACCCAAATATCTCTTCATCCATTCACCCCCGTGCCATATTCCAAGCACGAATGTTGGATCTCATAGAACACATCAATCAAAACTCCTCCAGGGCTTACATAGGCCATCCACCTAAACCCATCAAACAATGATTCCACCTCACAGTTGGACATCACAAAACCAACATCAGATTGGTCTCTATCCTAGCCTTCCAAATCTCAAGAGTGTTTGTTCCAACCCAACTCCCAAGACTAGTAACTCAACCCACAACTTTTATTGGGCTCTAGAGCATTTTTCCAACCAAGGCTATGGGACTAGTAACTCAACCCACAACTTTTATAGGGCTCCAGAGCGTTTTCCCAACCAAGGCTATGGGACTAGTAACTCAACCCACCAAGGGCTCCAGATTGTTTGTCCGACCTAGACTACAAGATTAGTAACTCAACCCAATTTGTTCCAGGGCTCCAGAGCGTTTGTCCAACCAAGGCTACAGGACTATTAACTCAACCCAAGCTGTTATAGGGCTCTAGAGCATTTTTCCAACTAAGGCTTCCAGGAACTAATAGTTCAACCCAAGCTAACGAACATGAGAACCAACCAGAAAACAAGGCAAATAAACGCACAACACCATGGATATCGAGAAAATGGCAAGGCTAGGCAAATCCATTATCAACCCAGGCAATCCTCCATGTCAGTGATAGATCACGACTAAGGAACCAAATGCATATGCCAAAAGTAGTGAAGAAATCATACATGCAACTTGGTACATGCAAGAAAATACAATGTAGTCATTGATCCCGATGCCCTCTTGCACTTTCCTGCTCTTACATTGCTTTCTTGCTCCACAAATCCAAGTATCTGACACCCCTCAAGAGTGCTCCAAGAAAAATCTATGTATCCAATATTATGAGAGAGAGAGAGAGAGAGAGAGAGAGAGAGAATAATGAGAAAGCTCCAAACTAAACTGATCAAGTCTTAGCCAAGAGCCTGTCAACTGATCCTTGAAGCCTTTTTATTAATGAGGCCTCTATTTTCTTCATTTTCCATTATTTTCATTCAATTTTCTTCTCACATGCAACCTATGACCTTTCACCTTCCTTTTCTCCTAATTTCCATTATTTTCATAAATAAATGAGCTAAAAAACCTTTTTTCCTATTTAATGCCTTAGCCATTTCCTTAGCCATAAACAACCAAATGAACACCCACTAGGATGTCCTTCCCACCATTAATATTGGAATACATGTCCCATCACCATGGCCTTATGTATTTTTACATGGAATTTTCACTAGGGCTATTACATTGTCTCAATGCACAACTCACTCAATGAATGTTTATCATCAACATCATCTAAGAAACCACTTGCATTAAGACTCTTTTAGTGACAAAATTTCTCTACTCTAATAATTTAAAAGGAAATATTAATCTATGGGGATCATTGGGTCATGTCATAGAGCCCTTCCATCAAAGGTTGTAGTCTTTCACACTCAAAAGGGGGGTGTTCTTACAACCATGGAAGGTTGCAATTTTTTAGAGGAAACTTCAATGCTCACTTCTGCAAATCCAAAGCAATCTTCAATTAAAGAATCAAGGAATCAAAAGGAACTTAAAATCATTAATAAAAGAATACCTAAATCCATTAAAAAAATGCTTTCATATACGTTAATTCCTAGTATGTGATTATTAGTTAGTTAACATGAAGTCAAGGTAGAATCATGCGTGAAACCGCTAACTTGTTAAAGAAATCCTTATTATCATTTGTAAGGTTATATTGCTAAGTGTTAAGTTTATATAAATTGCAGATTATTTTTACAGATAGGAAGCAACAATTCATTGAGTTAATCATGAAGAAAGTAGAGCATTACTCTATATCATAATCATAACATAAACATTACAGATTAGACCTATATCACAATTCAATGAAACCCTCATATACTTTCTCTATAGGCCTATTTAATTGAACCATAACGATCACACTAGATCTTATTATAATGAAAGAAAACCATTTACTAAAATACAAATACCAAAGACCAAATCTGTAAATTGGATGGACACAAGATGCAATTTGTCATATTGAATCGATTAAGGAACATAAACATTGTCTTTAATCATTAACATGATCAATCAAACTGTGACTCACAATTAGTTGCAAAGAACATGCATTGCATTGATCTGTTATATAGCAAAATAAAGCACAGATCAATACATCATTATGGTTACAATGAACGAAATCATATACACTATATACATATAAATTTTGATCACACAACTCATATATGGAGTCCAAAATATGAATGAAACCTATGTCTCTTTGATTCACACAATGGTTATGGCACAAAGCTACCATAGATCTCATATCCACACCTAAAAAAATATGTAACTGATTTATTAATAAACACAAAGAATCTTAAGGAAATGAAATGGAGTATAAAAGAAGGCTATAACAAAGCACATAGTATACTTGCTTAAAATACATTGATAAATGAGGCAACAGACTGGGTTGGTGTACCCATGCTAATCCAACAATGTTTCCTATAAAACAGTTAAATTAGATCGAAATATTGCATAGGATAAGAACCAAATATTTGCAACAATATTTCATTATGAGAATCCATAAATTACATAGGATATAATCCAAGAATGACCCTAGTGGCCATGATATAGAGTTATAGAATGAAAGTCTATCCCTATTCCCATTGTTTTCTAATAAAGCCTAGAGCTGAAGCTCTTATTTTATACAAAAAAGAAATACACAAGGTAGATTGAAATTATCCACTTCTTAAAAGTAAGATTTGAGGGGTACAACGATATTAGCTCTTATCTGGAATGATGGTGCGATAGAGTGCTAATATAGGGTTATATAGTTGTGTTCTAGATGAGAAATTCTGAACAAGAGCACTCCAATTTCAACAACATCTCGTTAGGTAAGATTGGATAAAGTGGTAGACCAACTATGTACTCCAAGTGAACTTGCAATTTGATCTGACAGGTGGGAAAGGATCACGGATTTAGGTCCAAGAGAACCCACATGTACAACAAGTGTAAAATGTGTGCTTACATGTCCACTATGGAGCCTAGTTGTAGGATTCCTATTAGAGGTGCAAGACCTTCTTCAAACCCTCAATAACAACCTTATAATAATTAAGTTATTTTAATGCATCTAAATATGATAGATAATTAACATTAAGTTAAAAAATTATCTTAGGATCCCTTATTAACATGATTCCCTATAATATGCATGAAATAAGTTCGTAAAGGGGTGAAAATGGGGGTTTAAAGGGCCCAAAATGGGAAACTAACAACAAATAATTTATCAATTCCAGGCCTTGACATGTCCCCCATTCCGAAGGTTTTGTGTGTCCTCACACAAAAAGAAACAAATTATGATAAATTCAAGTTGATCCACTAGATGTTGTCTATACAAAATAAGCCAAAACTGGAGTGTCTCTATGGCCTCACTAACCACTAATGTTGATATTGATATTGGGCCCACTTTTCTTGCATGTAGCTTTGAGATTCTTCTTCAAATTGTTATTTCATATCTGCAAGCAAAAATTCTACATATACCATTTTTTATCCAACTTCTGATGCTTTGTTCTCTCCTTGGTCAATTCTTTAATCTCCCTCCTAAGCTCCTCATTTATGGTATTAAGGAAAAGTTCACATTCTTGACATACCTATTAATAACTCTAAATTCTTCAATTTCCCCCTTCAACTTCTCAATCCTCCTATACTTTTCTTATAATTTTGAGTTGGGGTTTCCATTGGTATGGTAAAAGACAACGTGGGGTGATAGGATTCATGAAACTGAGCAACATAGTCAAAGTCTTGGATTTGTGGATCCAAAAAGTCATAAGGGATAATGGTTTTAAATATCGTCTTCTTTGTTTTCAACTTCTTTAGAAGATAATATATTGTTTCTTTGTTTTGAGCAACATTGGGGTCTATAATGGTTCATTCTGAAGAGAAATACTTGCATCAATATGGAAATACATCATGATCATCACACAAGGGTACAATGTGGAGTTCATATGGAGATGAGGTAATGGACTTTGCCACTAAATAAGGAGGAGATGGAACACATTGTTCAGTTAAGGAGTTCAGTCATCAAGTGAATCTGGAAGAGTTATTCAAGGCCTAGGGGATCATAGAGGAGAAACCTATTTTGATTTGGATGAATTTCCTTTTGTCATGCTCCTAGTTATCCTCCTTAGGGGATTAAAAGATAGTGGCTTCAAATTCTTTGTTTTCATTGGACTTTTCACACAAGGAATGGTTGGAGCACCTCCTTATTTCATAAGAATGTCATATCCATACCTTTCCTGATTCCCAATGTGAGTTTTCTCAACCACCCTATCTACCACATCTTTTGGTGCCTCCTGATGCATGGGAAGAGGGTTACCAAATTCATTTCTGGTCACAAAAGTCTTATACTTATCTTTTCATTTTGTTAACTCTCCAACAATCATTTTTTTTTAAGATCATTGTCATACAAGTGTCACTTGGAATTTTTATGGATTTTTTGAACAACCTTGGCCATATGTTACAAACTATTATGTAAAAAATAGGGTGTTAATGAGATTGCCTACTTCAAAATGAAACAACATGTGAATATGATATAAGAAGGTAATGGAATACATACCCTTGAATGTTATAAACTTTTGTAACACATATTGTAAATTTCTCCACTTCTCCATAATATGGCACCACAAAACACCCTTTTCCAGTTCATCTTCTTTTCTGATGTAGTAAAAAATTGGTCCCAAACTCCCTGCTTCGCCTATTTGTTCTTCAACCAATAGTTCCCCTGTTTTGAGATTCTTATGGCCTAGGCCATGAAGTCCTCTATCACTACCATGAATAGATCACCAACCTTGGATACCTTTCCATTAAACCACCGAGTAAAGGCCATCATGATGGAAACGTTGTGGCCCTAAAATTTCTTAAGGAAAGGAAGTCATATGAAAGCCTTTAGTATTGATCTTCTAGCATTATATTAAGGATAATTTTCTAAGGCTGCTAATGATCGTGGATCCTATCTCATATGCCCCAATTTTCCCATTATATCACATCAAGGCTAGTGATTTCTAACATCTTCTGCTAGTGGGATAAGGGTAATGCTTGGGACGTGAGGTATGAAAATGTGGAGAAATAAGAGGGCGTGTTAGGAAAATAATAAGTGATATATACAACATCATGGAAGGATATATAAAATATAGGATGGATGATGCATGTAAAAGTATGTTGGACGAGAGTGAAGTAATACCTCAACAAGGGATAAATAATGGTCAAAAGATGATGAAGCATGATTGACTTGCAGGAATGTAGTATAATAATATGTCATGACAATAAGATAATGATGGAGGGGTATCATCATGATATGATTGATCAACTCATCGAATGATTTCATAAAATGAACAAAGAAGTCAAGTATTTATAGATATGGTAGTAAGGTTTTTAAATTGTTGATATTACCTATGTTTTAAATACATCAAAGATACATACAACATGATAGCATTTACCTTAGGTTACCAGAGCTTCTCATGATACCATACAAAAGAAAATATAACTTTTTTTGTGTGGCCAACAAGATATTGTGTTGACTTAGAAGAGAAATACGTGGATTGGAAGTTGAATTTGACTGTATCCTGACAATATTGAAAAGAAAGGATTCATTTTGGGGATAATATCTAAAGAGAAATCAATAGATAGGAAGCCAGATCCTTGCTCACACCATTTAAACACTGAATAACCTTGAAATCTATAATTTACTTGTGAAACATTCACATAGACAATCTTGTAACTGATGTAGAATTCCTCTCACTAGAATTTCTAGAGCTATATAGACTTGAAAATGTAAGGGATTTCCAAGGTTGCTATTGTTTTCCTTTCACAAATTTATAGATCAATGCATTGAGAATTCAACTAATTATCAACTTCAAGAAAATCGAAGGGCCAAAAAAGAAGAATATTGAAAAAAAATGAAAAAATGACCCTTGTGCAATGATCTACCTCTCTTTGTTTCTATATAATACTGTTGTTAATAATGTTGATCGAAAATGGTACCAGAGTTGATGTTGTTGATGAATATTATGGTGGTGATGTTGATGAAACTACGAGTGATAATGTTGCTGGTTTTGATGGCATTGATGATGATGCTAGAAGTGATATTAGGGCTAGTGTTGATAACAATGATGGTGATGTTGAGGGTGGTGTTGATGCTAGTGTTGGATCAAAAAGCAGAGGGTATTATGCTGGCTATGATGGTGAAATTGGAAAAGTGTTCATTTCAAGCTCTATATCGAAGAGTTTTTTCATGGACCTTCCTCACATGACTCAATTGTTTTCATCGAGGTTGGACACATAAAAACAACTCCTTTTTGAAACAGACCACTTGCTAATTAACAACTAACACCTCCTTTTTATTAAATGCACAAAAATTTGGGGGAAGATCTTCTTGCTAGTTTCCTAGTTTTTAATTAGATTTCTTGTCCAACTACAACCAGTGAGTTGGTTTTCACAACTAAATGATTTTTTTCTTTCCTTTTTTTTGGGGGAATATCTTCTTGCTAGTTTCCTAGTTTTCAAGAATACTTCCTCTTCAATTGTGCCAACAAGTTGGTTTTCACAATTGAACCATTTTTCTTTACTTTTTACATTTTTTTTCTTTTATTATATTATATAAAAAGTTTGGGGACCCTCACTACCTATTAATTTCAAACCAAAATGTTGCAGAACTCTTTGGAGAAATTCCTCTCAATCAACAGGCTGTGGGTATAGTCTCGATCTATGCCCATTAACTAGGAATGGAGTTCATTACCCATAAATGGTATTAATTCTCATAGATAAGTTGTCATATACTTCATCAACATCATAGGGCCATGGACATCAGGTATGGAACTTCCCTTTGAACTATTTAAACTTTGAATCAAACATGAGAGCTCAGTCTTCTAGCTTGAAATAATTATTTTTGATAAATCTAACATACCATCTACTTCATTGCTACTAGAAGAAAGTTGTTTGTTAAATGACATTTTGTTGCATATCATCCAATTCATTCAACTGAAGTGCTCTTTATTGTTTTGTTTTACAAATATTTATTCCCAAGCGAGTTGCATTCTTATATGTTTTCACCTGAAACTCAATTGAAAACAAAAATTGCTTGCCATGTACCAACTCATATCGTGTGTGTCTTCTTGTATTCCTCCACATGGTCCTATAGGCCAAAAGGGCCTCAGGTAGTCAATTTTCCTAGTCCTTATGGTGCAACTACACTACATCCCCTTATGAATCTAGGTACCTCTTCTTACATCTTGGACCAATACACATGCTTTTGTAAGTTGGCCACTATCTTCCCTACACCAAAGTGTCCTACAACCTTGGATGTGTGAGCCTCCCTAATCAACTCCAATTGCTCATCTTTAGGAACACACAACTTATATAACCTATATAGTAACCCATTATGGAGATGGCATTCAACTATGCTGCCAAAATTTTGGACATGGCTTTAGCTATGGAACTATTGAAAACAAGGTTATGGATTTCCTCAAGTACTATGTTGCCCCAATGAAAGTCCTAGCCTAATTAACATCAATTTGAACCAACCACTTCATGATGTCTACCATCTTAGGATCTATTTTCAGCTCTCCTAAACCTATCACATATATCAGATACCTCGAAGATTTCTATGAAAATTCACACTTATTGAAGTTTTACAGTAGGTGGTGCTTCTTTAATGTCTCTATTGCCTGCATCAAATGTAAGATATGCTCATTAAATGCATAAATTTAGTTGTTCCATTGCATATGATGAATGACATAACTAACCACTCATAAAAACCTTGCTTGTTTTTGAAGGTAGTCTTCTAGGTATGCTCTTCCTTAGCCCAAACCTAGTGATGTCCTAGCTTTAAGTTTAACTTGTGTTAGAAATTAATTAACGAAGCAATGAAACACATAAAACAAGACACAAATATATGTGGTTCACCCAATTTGGGCAAAATCCATGGAGAAATAGCTAGTCCTTCCTTTTATATTATCCAACAAAATGAAGAAATACAATCTACAACAAATCTACTATAATTCCCTCTTTGCTCTCACACAATCTCCTCTCTCATTTTTCACTCAGAATAATAACATGGAACCACAATATGATTCCATCATATAAACCAAGGGTTTCCTTCTATGGCAAAAAACCCTAAATTAACATAACTTTTATCATCAGATCATCCACCTAATGAACGACCCAGATTGACTATGAATTATATTATTTTACAAGGCAATTTTTCATCTATTTTTAGCTTCGGGGGCACTACCCCCTAAAATATTTGTCATCCCCCCTAGACCCCCTAATGGAGATCATACGGGCAACATTTTCGCCCCTTTAGGAACATGGATCCAATGTGACTGAATAAAAAAGAAAAAAAAAAGAATAAGAAGAAGAGAGAGAGAGAACAAAAACCTCTAAACAATCAGAAAGATAATCAGGCTCCACACCCAACAAATTTCTGAAGTATTTTTTTGTCGCAACTGATCCAATAGATCATTTATCTTAGGTAGGGGGTACTAGTTCTGAAGCATTTTTTTTTTTAATTATCTATATTCAATGCACATCTACCAAGTCCCATCCTTTTTTAGAATAGTGATGATGGGGTTAACTTTTGTTTCTAGAAAATCTTACCCTAAAAGGCTTGGCTTTTAGAGGTGATTCTTTTTTATGGGGGGTGGGGGGTTTAAAAAACTACCCCTATTGCTAAAACCACCTCCAATTCCCACTATTGGAGGTGGATAACGACCCCCCCAAAACTATTTCTTGCAGTAATGTGACCCACATGGTGAGGTACTTGGTCGAATGACACCTTGTTCCAGTAGTTGTTGCAATTGCTTCTTCACCTAACTTTATTCTATAATAGACCACCCATACAAGCTAATGTTTAAAAATAGGGATTCTAGTAATAGTTAGATCTTGTGCTCCATTGAAGATGTTATTTTTATCGATATACACAATTTGGAAAATTTTAAGTAAAAAATTTCAAGAGGCATGTTTAGGCCTTAAATGAACACATTTTGGTGTCTCGGTCTTACTATGGAACTAGAATGAACAATCTACACCCTTATACCTTTCCAACGTCATAAGAAGATGTCAATCAGAGCTTTTATAGGAAAGTTATGCCTCTTGGAAATTGGCCTATTGAAATTGATCACCATAATTCATAAGGATGCCACATTAGCCCCCACTATTTATGGAAATTAGTTCCCAAATATAAGTTTTATTTTTTGGGCAAACACTACATTTTTAAAAATCTTGGATTCTAGATCCTACATAACTCATGATCCCACATGTACCTAGCTCCATGAAATTTGGTTCCACTGATATAAACCTTCCTGATTTAAATTTATTTTGAATGCCTTAGACTTCTGCACTTGACCTATTTTTAATGTCCAAAATTTTGTACTTGAAAAATCATAGATGCTCATATTTTCATACTTTGTATATTTGGATGCCAAAAGTTATACACTTGATAAATTATAGATGATGCACATAAGGAAACATCCATATATTTGGATATATATAGATTTAGATATCCAAAATAATTGAATTTTTATGGAAATGGGCTAGCCAACTCAAGGTTTTCTTTTTTAGCCAAACACTACATTTCTAAAAATCCTAGATTCTAGATCCTACATAAATTGTGGCTCCACATGTGCCTAGTTGTGATAGCCCCAACCTAGGATTCCTCATGAAAATACAATGTAATATTTTACAAAATATGTTAAATAGGGATGAGTAAAAAAGGGACATGATTACAGAGCTAAGGGGGTGGCTTGCTTGGGATATGTGAGGTTTCCTTATGTAGGAAATCTAGATTGTTTGGACAACCATTAAAGGTTGGTTGGTGTGCCTTTAATAAGATGGTTTTTTGAATTAAATTGGGATACAAGAGAAGTACATAGGCCCATGTTTCTTGAGGAAGACAAGGAGGCAAAAAGGACAAGGAATTTATGAGAACGAGACATTGCAAGGCAAAAAGGATGAGGAAGTCAATCCCTATACAGAGAGGAAGGAAAAAGAGGAAAATGAGAGGTTCATCCTCATGGAGATGATTATCATTCCCACATTCACTCATTCAGGAGAGAATCCATTCAAGCAACATTTAATAAAGAACAAAACAGAGGAGTGAAGAGAAAGGATTTGTTGAAGGGAAGAAATGATAGTCACAATAGTTGGTTGGAATGATTAGCATGAATATGGTCTCTCCTTGCTGAGGAGTAGTACCTCTCAAGTCCTTGTAAGACCAGAGGGTGGAGATGTTTTTTCTCTTGATTCCCTTGATGATGGGGGTGGAGGATTGTGCCATTGGATTCTTTGAGGGAGGACCTCTAAAGCATTTCTTTCTATGATTTTTCAATGGGTTTTGGATTTCCCAAAGTGGGTGGAACCATTGTTTTTAGGGTGAGGACTTTTTTCTCTAGGTTCCCTGCTTGCTCTTTGGTGGAGAAGAAGCCTTTGGATTCCCTGTGGCTGGTGATTGGAGGAAGGATGTCCTCTGGAGTCCCGGTTTCAACTGGCAGTTGGTGTTTTAATCCTTTGAGAAAGCCCCTTAGACTCTGGAATCTGATTTGAGGGTGATAGCTAAAAGTGAGATTTGGCTGCAACTATCAATGGTTGGGTGGAGAGTCCTTGTCCCCGACTCATATTCCCATAAGAGATAAGATAAGTTTTCATTTATACCTACAATTTCAATGAATTAATGCCTCTTTTCTATTGAATGATGTCAGCAATATTTTAGTAACGCTTGTAATAATTCTATTTATATTTCACTGTAATCTAGTTTGAAACAGGGAACCCTAGTTAAAGACAATGATATATGTTTACTGTTGAATTTAAGTTACACTCAATGGCTTGAAATGTTCTTAAATTCCAATTATCATTTGAAAAGAAAGAGTCTCTAATAAATAATTTGCAAGGTTGTAATTTTACTCTAAATGCTTGAATGCAGGGAATAATATATATATAGGATGTGTATATATGTATCAAAACAAAGTTGTAGGCACTGCGTATATAAACAAATGCATGGGTCGCAGTGTTAACTGAAAGGGGCCCTAAGTCAGTGCAAAATGAAGTTAATGTGGAGAAGCACTGGTAAGGGAATCAAAACCCTCATTGGTTTCCCGAAAACACTTAAAGTCCCTTGTCGAGTTGATATAATTGAGGCTTTCAACATTGTGATTCGATGGGGGAGAAACCTGAGTGAGCACACTAAAACCAGTGATTTATAATCAGGCTCTACTCTAGTGTACACACACACACACATATGCAATGACATTGACCAGGGTGGTGTGTTATAGTGGTCCCCACTATTGAGAAATCAATGCTAGTAGTACTTAGGGGTTGATTCCTCTTCTTTGATAATTACTTGTGAATTATGTTATATTATTTTACTTCTTTATTATATTATGTTTCATAAAGCAATTACCAATATATGTTTATATTAAGATCACAAGAACAAGAGACACAAGATGTAGGTGGACAACTAGGGAAAAACTCCTATAAGGGGAAAACCAAGTCATAACTCTTCTTTCAGTAGATTCAAAGACAAGATGAGATAGTCCAAGACTCTTCTTACCTAGATATAGACTATGTAGAAAATCTATGATAGATTAACCCGATAATGCAATATAAATAGAAGCCGAATACTATAACCTACTTCTATTATCAATTTGCAGAAGATTATAGATTGAGCTGATCAATATAACCAGAAGAAGAAGAATCAATGGCACAATACACATGAAAATACTTTGGGGAAAGTCACAGATAAAAACCACACACTATTGTATTATCATACATGGTGGAAATATATAGGAATTATACAAAGCCTTAGCTCTCAGTACAATCCTCACAGATGCTCACAGGAAATCTTGGATTCTCTCTAACCTTCCTCTCTGCCCTCCAAGCTCCTATTTCCTTGCACTGTTTCTTGTGGATGATTAGCCTATTACCAAGTGGAAAAAAAATCCTTCAAAACTGTGCAATCCTCAAGGATGAATCCTTGAATACATGCATGATTTTTCTCCATGAGAAAACACATGCAACTAATAGTACACTGTCCTTGAACATTAATCTCAACTGGGTCTTTCTCAAAATAGACATGCATGAGTTT
>APFE030621830.1:9477-25794 GCA_000404065.3 Pinus taeda
TTCCAATGATCCATGGAAGCCCTAGCATGCTTCATAATATCGGAGTAGGCCTACTAAAAGACCCTACGTTAATGGGAACTTTTACCCTACCGCCTCCTACCAATTTGGAAGAAGTGGCTAATGTAGGAACCTGCAATATGATATATTCCATTCAAAAGAGGTCAGAAAACGATGTTAAAATGGATCATTCGCAAGTTTTGCCTCTAACCCCAATGGAAATATTATAGCAATCAATGTTCTCAGCGCGGGAGGCAAACCAGAATCAACACTCATCAAGCATTTGGATAGATAGGTCTAATGAATATGGCACCCCTTCAGATCCTTGGTCGCAAGTACACCTTACAGACGAAGGAATCATTCAATCAGTGATGATTGATGGGGCACCATGGGAAGATCACCACCATCGTTCCCATCTTCCAATTTGAAAAGAAGATAATTTTGGTGACCTACAACATCCTTCAGTATTTGACTTTCTAACGAATACTGTAAACACGGTGGATTCTGAGAGAAACCTATCCAATATCGAAGAGACTATTGCCATAAACATCTCGGCCAAAACAGATGTTGTAGAGAACATTCATGTTGGAAAATCTTATTCCTCTTCCGAACTGGAAATATATAGCACTCTCTTTCACGAGTTTAGAGATGTCTTTGCTTGGTCATATGTTGAAATTCCAGGTATTTACTCGAGCATAGTTGAACACGAGATTAAGATGTATCCAGATGTCAAACCGGTACGACAACGGCTAAGGCAGGTGCACCCCAAGAAAGCCGTTGCCATCAAGGTGGAAGTTGAGAAACTCCTCCATGCTGGTTTCATTTACCCCATTCCTGTAACTGATTGGGTATCGAATATTGTTCCTGTGATGAAAAACAAGGAACGATTAGAGTGTGCGTTGATTACAGCGATGTAAATCAAGCTTGTCCAAGAGACAACTACCCTACATCCTTTATCGACCAGATAATTGATGAATGCGCCGGATGCGAAATATTTTCATTCATGGATGGATTTTCTGGATATAATCAAATAAATATCCGCCCACAGGACCAGTCAAAGACTGCATTCATTTGTCCGTGGGGCACATTCACATATCGCAAGCTACCCTTTAGTTTGAAGAACGCAGGGGCAACTTTTCAGAGAGCAATGAACTATGCTTACCATTACATCAAAAACATCGTTCAATCTTATCTCCATGATCTCCCAGCTCATTCATGAAAGCGAACTGATCATCCGCGCCATTTGAGAGCAATATTTCTACGTTGTCGACACTACAAGATAAGACTCAATCCACACAAATGTGTGTTTTGTGTCAGTTCTAGTCATTTACTTGGCTTCGTTGTCTCAAAGGATGGAATTCATCTCGACCCTTGAAAGTTTCAGGCAATCATCGATTTGCCTCCACCTTCAAGCCTGATTCAGATTCAAAAACTCCAAGGGAAAGCAAATTTCCTCAAGAGGTTCATTCCAAATTACGCCGAACTAGCTAAAGGTTATACTCGTCTTTTGAAAAAGGATGTACCCTTCATTTGGGCCAGGTCGCGCAAGCTTCCTTTGATGCTTTAAAGAAATCTCTAATACAAGCATCATTAATGTATGCTCCTGATTATCAAAATTACTTTAACCTGTATCTGGCTGCAGCAGATACGACCATAGCAATGCTTTTAGTTCAAGAAGACAATGGAATTGAACATCCTATATATTATTTAAGCCGAAACTTAAATGATATGGAAATGAAATACTCCTACGTTGAAAAGCTCTCCCTCGCAGCTGTTCAAGTAATACAGAGATTTCTACACTAAGTCCTCTTTAGGAAAACTACCATTTTGTTAGATTGCAACCCCATGACTTATATATTGTCGCGACAGTTGCTGGGGGGCAAGTATTTGAAATGGATAGCAATTCTCCAAGAGTTTGATTTGGAATTCAAAAAATCCAAATCAAAGAAAGCCCTGGTATTCGCGCAGTTACTGTGCGATCTCCCATTGTCGTCCAACGATGCAACATACGAAAAAGAAATCGTGGATGAAAATTTGTTTCTAATATCTTCAAGCAATTTGTGGTATGAAGATATAATCATTTATCTCCAGACACAAACATACAGGTCTAATACCTCGCACTTCGAACAACGACGTATTTGATACCAAGAAAAAGACTACGTGATCATCAGTGATACTCTTTACCGTCGTGGCTCCTGATGAAGGGTTGGCCACCACAACCCTGCACGAAGAACCTTCTGCGCAGTTGCTCTTCCTACATAATGACCTTCCGTGGGGCCCCCATGCGCATCCGCGAGGATGCTACTTCGTTCAAACTCTAGTACATATCTTCATAGTATCTCATCATTCCCCATCTTATACAAGTGTCCCACAATGATAGAAAAATATTTTGTGCACACTGTTAGAGCCTAGATCGACCTTAGGCTGAAGGGAGGCAATCCTAGGATAACCACAAACCACGCTTAACCTGGTAGCTAGCCCTACCACGTCAGGAGAAGGTTCTCTCCTTGTTAATCTCAGTTAGAATGGTGCAGAATTATGACTTGAGATGACTGAATTGAATGTAGATTTTAGGCTAGGAATAGTAGCTCAGAGGATTTTGGGTTTATTTTTAAGGTTTTGTTGCTGGATCAAATGGAATAGGCAGGTTGGGTCTGGGAAATCAAATTAGGGATACATACATGTTCTTTGGGGCGAGGTAGACAAAGGATTTATGTACTAGAATTTGGTTGAGATGGTAGATTTATACTGCTGAGGGGTTGAGGAGGGCATGAGGTGCATGAAGCCTCTTCAAACTCTTGAAAACACAGAAAACCAAATGCATTCCCAAGACGAAGCACTATAAATTAGTGTATTTTGTCTATTCACCTTGATTCATTTAGTTTATAAGAGAGAGAGAGAGAGAGATGTGGATACATATAAAACATCAGAAAAACTCATTACAAAGAAGAAATAATACATAAACTCAATATCACAAGAATCCCACAAAAATAGTTGTAAAACCTGGTTTTATTCCTTGCCAATCTGCTGATATAAGTATACAATGAGTGCACCACTTCCAAAAGAGTCCAACCCTTACAAATGACTAAGAAAGTACATAATATATGCATCAAACCATTCATGCTAGCCATTAGGGGTTGAATCCATGAGAAGAGGGGCGGTTTCAACCATATCTAAACTAGGAACACAAAAGTAGGTAGTGGAACAGCTTGCCTCTAAGACCAAGGAATCCAATTCATTCAACTCGAAACCACCTTTGACTTGATGTATCTACCCTATTAAGTGTTTCACATCCATAATTACATCAAGTTACATCATTTAACATGCTAATTGCACCAAGAGAGCAAGAAAAAGTCAACTGTAGAGAAAACTAGGCGAAATTTGGCTTTTCTAGAAAAAATTGGCAAAATTCATTTAATGAGCAACTCTAGGAATTTAATGCGCAACACCACTTCAGAGGTCATTTTGAAGGTCTTCCACTCATCAAAATCAGGCCCAAGATGGTTTGTTGGAAATCCCTGCCTGTATAGTTTCTGGAACAATTTGAATTTCCTGATTTGGAGGCCATTTTCCCCTCCAAAAGTTGATTCTCCCAAGACTGCTTCCTGTTGGTCAAAAAAGTGGCGCATTTTTTGGGTGTTTTTTGCCCTTTTGGTGGCCAAGATCTTCTCCAAATTTTCTCAAACCTTCTAGGTTTGCTTATTTTTTTATGCTTAATCCAAATCTACAAGCCATTTTCCAAAAGAGTGTCCCCATAAAAAGCGCAGCACCGGTGGAACTGCACACCTATTGGGTTTCCCTATTTTTCTAATTTCAAAATTTGAAAATGACAAAAAATTCTCAAAATTGACCCAAATTTGGTACAGAGCACCCTCAAGAACTACTATGATAAGCTAAGAAGGCATCAACAATAATTTCTAATTTTTTCTTCTCCTTGTTCCACTTTTCACCTATGTTTGGGATGCCTGTAGCCTCTGAAATGATGGCATGTGACAGAGTGAAGGTGACACCAGCAAGTTGTACTTCATTATTGTCCAAGTGTGGCATAAATAGCCTTGCTAATTCATGGTGATATTTGACCCTCTCCACCATTTCAGAGAACTCATAACAAGACTGATGCTGGAAACATGTGATGGAAAAGGGACAAGCAAGTAATTCTCTGAGGGTGATGGGCTTCCTCCCTGTTTATCTTTCTTCCTTTGTGAGGTCTCCTCTAGTGCAAGTTTAGTTACCTAGAACTGTCACTGAGGGTTTCTTCCCCGGTGTCATAATCACTATCCATTGTCTTATTTGACTGTACATGCTTGTGGGGAAAGAAAGATAATCTAGTTGAATTATGAGTATGAAGAGATTTTCAAAAGAAAGGGAATGAGTGAGAGGAAATAGGGATATGCGTGAGATTTGATAGAGCGTAGGGTTTGAGGGAATAGGGTATGAAGGGGATGACTAGGGTTATTTATACGAGGGAATGAAGTGTAGGGGGAGAGTGAGGGGTGTAATAGGATAGAGGGAATAGGATTTATGGGGACAACCAATGGATGAGATATGGCAAAAATCTATGAATGAGATTTAAATTTTATGAGAGGCTTTCCTGAAAAATAGGGTTTTTTTTTGATAAGCACAATTACCATAGACTGATGCAAAAAACCCTTTTTTAATAAGAATAATTGTGTTACTTACTTGTCAAGAGGAAAATTTGGAGAATTAAGGCAAATTGGAGTGATTTGGATCAGTTTTTAGGAGGTTCCAATAGGTGCATAGTGCCCTCCAACAGGTGTGCAACACCAATTTAATGTGCAGTGCCAATCTTATTTTGCACTGAGAGAAACCGTCCAATGTGCAGTGCGAATGCAATGTGCAGCGCCTTTCTGCAGACCACTTTTGGAGGCCTTCCCGGAGTCCAAATTAGGTGTGGGATAGTTTGTTGGAAATCTTATTGAGTCTACATTCCACATCATCTTGAATTTGTCAATTTGGAGTTCATTTTCCCTGTCAAAAGTCAAATCTCCCAAGACTGGTCAAAATGTGCAAAATGAGGTTGCCTAAATGTAGAGTGCTGTTACAGTCAACTTTTGAAGATCTTCCTAAACTCCAAATTGAGCACATGATAGCTCATTGGAAATATATTTGTATCTAGTTATCATTTGAATCATAAAGAAAGTCATTTGGCCAACCAGGCCAGGAGAAATATTGAATTTACCAAGGTCACTCTAGAGGTGCAACAACCCTCCTGAGGCAACTGTATTTTTGACATTTCTCTTAAACCATGAAACCTGTGTAAAAAGTGAAGGAGGTTTTTCTTCCTTGGCCTATTATGGACAAAAATCTCTACCATGTTTTCCAAATTCATTTTGTATTGCTCAGAAACAAAAACCCTAGGAGTGGGAAATGTGCCTTACTTGAGCACAACTGAAGCACAAATAAGGTGTAAAATGACCCATGGAAACCTAAAATGATGATAAGAACTCTCTGAATGATGGTACAATCATCTAAATGGTGACATGGAATGACATTTGGACAACTTTGAAAGAAGTGAAAACAAATCCTAGACCTAATATCTAGCGACCAAATTTTATTTGAAGACTCACTAAAATGACAAAATTTGACCTTGACACCCTAAGACCACTTTGTAAGATCATGTTTGATCACTGGTGGAAGGCTTAAAAGACTGACACTAACATTGGCTCCAATGGGGATGGTAGCTCCTTGGAGGTGCCAAGAACCGTAGATCTTTGGGAAAGCAGACCAGTGCCTTATCCATTGGGCAATATGGAGTCAATAAACTCAAGCTGAAATTACACGACTGAATACTAATGACTCAAAGACACAAACTGACTTGAAACTGACTCAATACTAAAGCACAACTGCAAAACTAGAAAATATGCTCAAAATGGAGCTTATTCAATAAAACCTACTCTAACTTTCCATTCATCACCTGATCAGGTGAAATGAAACAACAAATGCAACCAAGTAAGCATTCTAGCTGCTGTTGGAATTCTCCGCAAGTGCTTTCTTATGAACAACAAGAGAGAACTACTAAAAGGTAACTACCATGAAAACTTGTAAACAAATCTGTTGAATAATATGGATTCTCTATCTGACTCCAAAAACACTACATAAGGATCTTGAAATTCATGTGCATTGGGACTTAGCTCATCCAATGGATTACTTTGCTTCTCCTCATACCATGAATGCAAACTTTCATCTGAGCTTTGTGATGAGACTCTTGTTGATAATGACAAAGAAATCGACTGCCAGATCAAGTTTGTATCAATACTTGTTTCAAGCTCATAGGTAGCTAATGGAGAGGGGCTTTGACTACAGACATCATCCAACACATCAGCTATTGGGTCATGAAAAACTTGAAAAGACTGTTGCAACCCATTTTCTATTGATTCCAATGAGATTGCATGGTTTTCTACAGACTGCTCATTTGAATATATACTATGCGAATGACCCTTTAAAAACTAAAATGATTCAAAACAAAATGGTACGGAGTCATCTTGCATCATTTGATCATATGTTCTAGCTTCCAAGTCTTCATCTACAACTTGACAATCAATGTCATTCGGTGGTTGCAAATCTCGATATGAGAAGTCTTGAACAAGGATTTCATTGCCCTCAAGATGATCTAGATCAAAACTTGTCGATAGTTGATTTCTGATTGAATGAAAGTTGTCTCTGACGAACTGAAACGAAGTAAAACAAAAAGGAAAAGATCCTTCACTTACTTCAAAGTTTGATGCACTTTCCTCCTCACTTCCATAGCTGATATACATCGGCTGATCATTGTATTCAAACTGCTAAAAGTGAACTTCTTCCTTCCACAAACCAACTGTTGATTTATCTGCAAAACTAGCTTCTGTTTCGAGGACATAATCATCATCATATTGATCCCTCTTCTCCAAGATGATCTATAAAACTATCATTATCTGATCTATGACAACTAGGATAAGAAATAAAATGTTTTGGAGTAGCCATTTGTTCTTCTTCAATTAGCGAGCCATGGTCTTGAGCATTATACTCTTTCCTTGTGGTGATCCTTTGCATCATCTCTTCCACTGCACTTACCAAAATGTCGAACTTTACCTCTAAATATGTCGATTCCTCTAGATCTATGTTCTTCCTCTCTTCCTCCTTCAACTTTTCCCTTCTAATTAGCAAATTAGCCTCTACATCTACTGCACTATTTTGCATCTCTTCAAGTGTTGCAAGGTACCTTTATCTCACCTGAAACTCCATTTCTGGCTCAAAGGCATCCAAGTAGTGTAAGAGAGTAGATCTAGGAGGAGGTCTTATATTAACAAGCATCGAATAATAAACTTGGTTAAATCTAGCAGAAAATTGTTGTACTATCTCCACTAGCAGTCTTTTCAGCTGGTTATACTCTTCTATAATCAAGAAAGGGTTTTGTCTGACCACCCACTTGTCGAGGAAAACTTTGATGAACTACTGGAAATTTGAGATGCTCGCATCAGGCAGGATTTTGAACCAACTCTTAACTTTGCCTTGCAAAGAAAAAGAAAAAAGCCTAACACTGACATCCTCTTCATCAACTTTAAAATGGTCAAGAAAAGACTCAGAATTCAGTACATGCCTCTCAGTAGTGATGTTGTCACAATCACCATCAAATATTTGTAGATATGGGTAATGAATTTTAGGGAAAGCATGGAATATAGGAGGTAAAATCAGAGGCTTGTATCGATTGGGAATTCTACAAGGTATAGGAGTATGTACAGAAGGTGTGGAATCAGTCTTGGTCTCTTGAGGCTCATGAGTTTGAAGATGGTCATCATAAGATTCAAAAGAAGGGTCTTAATCAAGATCAAAGGCATACAAACATTTTTTATTCGCAATCTTCAAAGGGAAGGAATCAAATGCAGATCTAGGATCTTCTCTTAGATACAATATACTTCGTAAAGCCTTCTTGACATTATCGGGAAAAGAGAAGAAATAATTTATCACAAAGAACATAATTTCTTGGATGAAATTCCAACTTGAATATGTTATATACCTAGGGGAGATAATATGGGGTACCAAGGGAGGTACCCAAGGTAATAATGTAATAATGGGATGGGCCATAGTAATAAATAAGGTGGTTAACCCATGTCATGTAAGGGACCACAAGTAGTTAATAATAATGTAAGGGGCCCATGGTTTTAGTTGATGGTATGAGGAAACCATGGTAATGATGCATGGTATTGTATGTATGAGGCCTATATAGAGGCTAGAGACTCCACATGGAGGGAGATGAAGAGAAGTATTCTTGTATGAACAAGCATATGGCTTGTGGAGTATTCTCCTTCCTTAAGGAGTGAATGTATGGTGTTGCCCTACCTTAAGGGTTTGATAATAAAGAAGCATTTCTATATTCAGATCTTATTATTTCTTGGGTATAATTGTTATTATCTAATATTCTTGGGTTAGATCTATAACAAGGAATCATTTATATCTATTTCAATCTTGTTATTCTTGGGTTATTTCTATTATCTTATCAGATCTATAATATTCTGGTTTAGATCTACAACAAGTGGTATCAGAGCTACAACAAGTGGTATTAGATCTACAACAAATTTTCCAGCCCCTAGCTTATCGTTTGCTTGATCGTATAGTAAAACTAGGGCTCCTTCCGAAAAATTACGAGGTGTAACATTTCAATCATACTGAGCTTTTATTCATTTGGCATGAGTCTCGATTGCTAATGCAGAATCACGTCAATTCTCATCTAGCTGAGTTAAGTACAACAAATGTTTCTCCTCTTCGGAAGTGGCTGGGAGTTATTCTATGGCTATTTGCAATGATGGAATTTTACATTCAATGGGTAACACTACTTCCAACTCGTAAACTAGTTGAAAAGGAGTGAAACCAGTTGATGCTTTTACTGAGGTTCGATATGCCCAAAGCACTGAAAATAATATGTTATGCCAATTCGACCTATGAATACTAATGATTCGTTGAATCATAGTGACTAGAACTTTATTGATAGCTTCAACCAGACCATTAGCATGTGGGTAATATGGAGTAGAACTATCATGACGCAGGCCAAGTTGATCTGTTAGTTCAGTGATCATGATGTTTCGAAAACGACTTCCATGATCAGTAATACGCTTGAGGAACACCAAATCTAGCAATTATATGATTGAAAATGAAAATTGCAGCAGTTTTGCTTTCTACCGAAAATGTAGGCATCGCCTTGGCCCACTTAGTAAAATAATATACCACAAGGATGATATACGCATGCCCCCCAGCTGAGTGAGGGTTACATGTAATAAAGTCGATACCCCACTTTGCAAAATGACCGACGACAATTATAGGGTCGAGAGGAGCAGGTGGAGCATGCATCTTACGATAAAAATTTGACAATTGTGGCATTTCCGAACTGCATAGATACAATCTTTAAATAAGGATGGCCAGAAATAACCAGCGTGCCATATCTTTTGGGTTGTGGCATACCCAGACATATGACCACCACATGCTCCAGAGTGATAGTCATTCAGAACCTTTTCAGCTTCTTCATGAGTTAGACAATGTCAGAAAACAGAATCCGCCCCACGACGATAGAGTGTATCTCCAATAATATTGTATTGTTGGGATTGGAAACGTATTTTCCTTCGCTGAGATCGTGAGATTTCAGGCTAAAAAGATTGGGTTTGGAGATAAACAATTATATCTCCATACCATGGATCAAGAGTAATGATAAGAAACAAGGCTTCATCCGCAATGGGTTCTTCCGCCACAGTTTCAGTATCAGTGCGCGGGAAATCACACATCAGTTCTGCAAAAACCAAATATTTCTTTGCCTTGGATTTTTCAAATTCCAAGTCAAATTCTTGCAGGATAACTATCTATTTGGAATACTTTCCCCTAGCAATTGTTTGATCAAAATATACATCATAGGGTTACAATAAAAAATTACCGCGGTTTTGCGTAATAAAATGTAGTGACGAAATATTTTGACAGCTTGAACAGCTACCAAGGCCAATTTCTCCACATGCGAATATTTAAGCTCAGTTGGATTCAGATTTCGACTAAGATAGTAAATCACATGTTCATTGTTGAATTCATCTTCCTGAACTAATACCATCCCAGTGGTGGAATTAAAAGCGGCAAGGTATAAAAAGTAATCCTGGTTGTAGTTGGGAGGATGCAATAATGGTGCATGGGTCAACGCGTGTTTAAGTGCATCAAAAGATTTGTTAGCTATTTCATCCCAAATGAATGGAGTATTTTGTTTCAACAACCTGGTAAAACCTTTCGTTATCTTGGCATAGTTAGGAATGAAACGACGTAAAAAGTTTGCTTTCCCTTGCAAACTTTGGAGTTGGCAAAGAGTCGAAGGAGAAGGTAATTTGACAATAGCTTCAACCTTCAAGGGATTGACACGAATGCCAACTTTCGAAACAAAAAATCCTAGTAAATGACCCATTTCTATATAGAAAACACATTTGTGTGGATTCAACCTAATTCGATAATGCCTACATCTCATAAAAATTGCTCGTAAATGAGTGAGATTTTCGGCTCTACATAATGAATGGGTAGGTAAATCATCGAGATAAGGCTGCACAATGTGCTTGATGTCATGAAATGCATAAGACATATCCCTTTGAAAAGTTGCTCTGGTGTTCTTCAATCCAAAAGGTAATTTTCAATAAGCAAATGTTCCCCATGGACAAATGAAAGCCGTTTTAGGTTGATCAGTAGGGAGTATGTTGATTTTGTTGTAACCGGAAAAACCATCCATAAAGGAGAACATTTCACTACCAGCACAATCATCAATAATTTGATCGATATATGGGGTTGGATAATTGTCTTTAGGACAAGCTCAATTAATATCCCTATAATCGATATATATTCTTATCGTTCCTTGCTTTTTGTTAACAGGAACAATATTCGATACCCAATCCATTAAGGGAATTGGATAATTGATACTTGCTTGAAGTAGTTTCTCAGCTTCAACTTTAATAGCAACAGCTTTTCGTGGATGTATTTGACGCAAACGTTGTCGGACAAGTTTAGCATCTGGGTAAGTTTTAATTTCATGGACAACAATTGATGGATCAATTCCTGACATCTCTTCATATGACCAGGCAAACACATCGCGGAATTCTTCAAATAGGGCTTTATATGTTTCGATTTCATCATCCGTACAGGAAGCACCTATATGAATGTTTTCAATAATTCCGGGTTTCACTAAAATGTCAATAGCAACCGTTCGAGATATATTTCCCAAATTCAACTCAGAATCAAGATGTTGCAATGGATTTTGTGGTTCTTTGAAATAATCAATAGTAAAAATAGATGAGAAATCATTTTCAAAATGATCAAGCTTAGGTAAAAACGAAGATTGATGATGAAGATCTTCCCATGGTAAATCATCAACAGACAAAAGTTCACGAATCTGCTCATCAGTATGAACAGGATCAGAAAATGTTGTTGAAGCTAAGGTTGATATTGAAAGTGATTTCCCATGGATCACATTCATTGGACTAGATTTGGTTGAACAAGAGTTAGAAAATGAATGTACAACCTGATATGCAATTTCAAAGGGACTCAAATGCATCACGTCACCAAATGAGTCCACCTCAGAATCGGAAGGTACGATCCAAGGATCATCAAAAGCAATAGTGTTTAATGAAATCATATGAATAGTTTCAAAAGAAGGTGATACGTTAGGAGGAGGAAAAGAAAAAGTTCCTAGTAAACCATAATCTTTAATCAAACCTACACCAACATCCTTATAAGGGATATTTGTTTTACCAACATGTTGAATACTATCAGAAGAGGCTGGGTCGGATGAAAAATAAGTCAGCAGGTCTATCGTAACGATTTTTCCATTATGAAAAAACTTGATAAGCCGAAAGACCATTGAAACAATAGCAGTCATAGCGTAAGACCAACTGCGACCCAAGAGAAGGTTGTAATCTAGAGGGGCATCAACCACTTCCACATCTAGATTTACAGTTTTGCCTTCAACCCCTATAGGTAAATCCTGCATAATTCCAAAAGGATGAAACCCTCAGCCATCAAAATCCTTTAGAATCATCGGGGATTGATTGAGTGTAGGAGAACAAAGCAATCTCCAACACTGAATCGACATAATACACGTAGAAGCTCCCTCATCAATCACAATCTGAAAGTAAGGTCTGTTTTTGACTAACACTGGAATCTAGAAAGCCATTTGATGAGGTAGACGAGGTGTACTATTCTCTAAATAGAAGATTATTAGGTTCGAATCCTGAATATCAACAGCTCCTATAGTAGACAATAGTAATTTATGTTGTGCTGGGCATGATTGCAGCACCTCCAAAGCTGACATTGCTGAAGGAGAAATAGCTAAGTCTTCAACAATGTTATAATTCTGAGCAGCTCTCGCATGTGGATTGAAAGCTGACTTCCGAAGTATACCTCTAGCAGGCGGTTTGATTACTAAATCTGGGTTAGGTTTCTCAATCTATAGCGGATTAGAACCAGATGGAGTTGAAGTTAATGGGTTTGAATTAGAAGATTCTGCTTCTTTACCACCAACATGATTTTTACTACCATAATCTTGCAATCGCGTCGCAATCCTAACATGGGACATCATCATAATGGGTTCTTCTGAGGCATTTGAGGAAGAACCAATCATCTTACTATCTTGGCTAGGAAAAGGATCCTTTAAGACAGCAGGTGTTTGAGAACCTTTGACGATTTTCGCAACCTCAGCTTGATGTGGGTAGTCTCTTGTAACATGCTCCTCGTCACAAATGAGACAAGAATAGAGAGGTTTACATTTCTCATTAGTAGATTCCTTTTTTTCTGATTTCTCTTTTAAGTTTTGTTTATTTTTCTTCTTCCCCTTCTTTTTACCGCTCGATTTTGATTTGGCCATAGAGGATTCTACGACATGGATATCGGTAGGAATTTTAGCGGAAGAGTCTCCTGTCGGGGAATCTGGTAAAGTTATAATAGGAGAAGAATTCTTTGAAGATTTCTTCTTGGTTTTGGTACTAACTAAACCAATCATACTATCAGCGGCATGAGACCCTGAAGGAGCTGCAGTTATTTGACTGTGCTTCAGAAGGTCGGGGATTTTTTCATGTAAAGTACCTGACTGCATATAGACGAGATCAAGGTACTGAGCCTAAGAAATTACTTGCTTTTCAGAAACAACTCCCACCTTAGCTACATCCTCAGTGATTTTAGGTAATAATGATTTAACAAACCATTCTGCTAAAATTTGATCCGGAATAAAAACTTTCACTAAACGTCGTCTACGTCGCCATTCATGAATATGATCTAAAATATATGTGGACGTTGACTGTCTTGATGAAGTTAATAATTTTGTGCCATTGTCGTATCTGACAGGCAACTGAAAATGAGTTAAGAAAGAAGTGGCTAACTGACTAAGATTATAAAAAGAGCCTCGTGGTAACTCAATGTACCATTTGGCAGCAAGACCAATCAGAGTGCATTGAAAAAGACATAAGCAAATTGAATCATCGATAATGGAATTAGATGCACACCATAGGTGATAAGTCATCACATGTTTTGACAGATCCTCTCCTGACTTACCCTCAAACTTTGGGATATCACTGGACAACTTATTGGGCATTGGCAACCAATACGGAAGATAATTAATTGGATTGTTCATAAGGCACGACAAATAAGGTAAATCCAAAGTTGTTATAAATGGTAACTGACGATTAGGGTCGCGAAAACCTTGGGTAACAAGAGCAGACGTAAGAGGAGGATATCCAGGATAACCTGGAATTGGATTTGCATTAGGAATATTATATCCTCCTAGAAAACCAAGATTAACCAGACCAAACTAGGGTTGTTGAGGTTGCTGATAAGTATATCTAGGGTATGGTTGATACTAATAAACTGGGCTTTGTACACCATGACTGAATTGGTACTGTCCCTAGTACGGCTGATAAGTGAATTGCGGTTGACTTGTGACAACCGTACTTGGACCAGGTTTTCGTCCAGGAATCTGAACCGAAGTCTGAACTGTAGGTCTTGACTGTGGTAAAGAGGCTTGAGGAGTTGATGTAGGAACAGTAGAAACCGGAGCTACCGATACTCCAAAAGTAGGTGGGGTAGATTGAACAAAAGCTGCAGTAGTTGTAGCAGCAGTTTGAGGCGAAGTTCGAGGTGAACTAGGCCCAGAGTGATGAACTACACCAGGTGCAGAAGTTTGAATAGTAGGCTGGACAGGTTGCTGGGTTGGACCAGAAACCAAGGTTGTCCAGGTTGACTTGATAACTGCACATTAGGTTGTAAAATCTATTGAGTTTGAGATGGATCCCACACCATGTTCATTCCGAGGTATGAATCCATATAAGGTTGAGCATATGAAGGGCCATAACCAGGTTGAGCATAGGATTGATAATTAAATGGTACATTTCCAGCTCCTTGTACAAATGGTTGACCAGAAGGTGGTTGGAAACCTTGAGTTGGGTACTGACCTTGAGGTTGATAACCTTGAGGCACGTACTGAAACTGGGGTTGACTTTAAGGTACATATTGATACTGGGGTTGACCTTAAGGTATATATTGAGTCTGGGGTTGACCTTGAGGTATGTATTGTCCCGAAGGTATGTACTATCCTTGAGGTTACCCCCCAGGCAGTAACTGACTACCTTGAGGTTGCCCCCCAAGCGGTGATTGAGTACCTTGAGGTTGCCCCCCAAGCAGTAACTGACTACCTTGAGGTTGCCCTCCAGGCAGTAACTGACTACCTTGAGGTTGCCCTCCAGGCTGTAAATGACTACCTTGAGGTTGTGGATTTAGAATAGTACCAAACATCATAAGTATTTCTTCTACGCTCGACACTTGAGTTCCGTTTATTACTAGTTGATATCCCATGTTCAATTGGTTGAGGAGATGCTCCTGAAAAATTACCAGTGAGTGACTGATACCTAGAAGAAACAAAAGGACCACCATATAAAAATGTTTCTGGTGTTTGGGAAAACATGGACGGCCGTTTCGACATATTCAAAGGAGGATAATAACATCTAGGCACAGGATGAAAAGGAATTTGAGGTCATGAAAAAATAAGACCCAGGTTTTCTAAAAAGTTTGTCAATGATACGTACCAAGTGTCACTCCTAAATGGACTGTAGAAGATTGATTCACTCTCCCTAAGTTCTAAAGTCAGTTGATTTCCAGGGAGACTTGTATCTTCGTCCGGACTAACAAGTTCTTCAATAGAAATGAGTCTAGAAGGAATATTTTGGGTAATGATACTTCCTACCCTGGGTGAACTAGGACCACTAGAAGTTGGAGAAGCAAATCTGGAAGATGGAGTAGCAGCAGGTTCGGTTTCATGCTCAGAAATTTTAGGTTCTTCAGCTAATTCACTGGTAGGAGAAATACTACCAGTAACTTCGGAAAATGAAATTGGTTCAAAAATATACTCTGTTGCTTGAACTTGATAATCAGGATGAATAATTAAAGAAGACTCTCCAGCTTCTAGTGACCCCTCTACTGTCACTAAGTGATACAAGAGCTCGTAGCCCTTCAAACTGTCTTGGTGTATACTTAGGAGGTTGCCCCCGAAGTCTACGAGATTGTCTCAGTAATTCAACCACAATTAAATATTTAATTACTTCACACGCAAACAAAGAAAATCTGAATAAAACCACCTGAAGTCTCTAAAGAACCAAACAATTGAATCACATGCCTAAAAAAAATCTAAGAGTTCAAACCACACACAAATAGTAACTTTCCGTACCAAAAACACTAGTTTGTGATGAAATCCAACGTCACAGAATTCAATACAGAAAGGGCGGTTGGAACGGTTACCCCGACAAACTGCTTAATGAAACAGACTGGCACACGTTTCTTCACAAAACTGTCTCGAGTGAAGAGAACACCCCAGAGAGTCCAAGTGAGTCTAGTCGACGTCTTCTCTAGGTACAGTGAGACCCATCCTTCACCGTCACCTTAGGAAAGAATCTTAATATTATGGTCACTAAGGTTACCAATAGTAACAAATACAACTGGGGGAACAGTCTACGATCCGATCTGCGCGAAAAGGTAGAGTAACAAAGCTCAATCCCCTTGAAGACTCCTCGACATGATCAATCTGAGGTTTACCAGCAAGTGACCCCAGGCTCCTCGACAATGGTTAATCTGAGGTTTACCATTTTTAATATGCACAAATCTTTTATCTTTCCCAATGACACAGATTTGATTGTCTCAAAGGTTCGGACATGATCTCATGATTGACTCCTTTAAGAGGAGATTCCTAGATTATATCAATTACAATTGGATTTATTTCCTACCACAAGATATAGCTACTTGTTTGTTTTAACTATCTTGGAGAGTTAATTACTC